>JAMKQA010029572.1:0-25397 GCA_024699735.1 Posidonia australis
AAATGAAATCAAAACAAAAATCTAAATAAAAAGCCCAATTCGTAGGCCCAAAATCAACCCAATAAGCCTAATATATCCTTAAACCATAAAACTTTAGAAAAGTCAAAAAATAATTCCAGCGACCCTACTTTTCCGACGAGAACTTCGGCGAGCAATTCCAAAGAATCCGGAGCAGGTTTCAGCCTCCATGATCTTGGCCAACTTCCACCGACCCTTGCGCGTGATCCCACGGTGCCCAGTGGCTGAGGAGGAAGATCCACGACAGAGAACCACCTCGCCGGACTATAAAGGAGTTCGCCGTCGACAAACAGGAGGCTTTTTGATCTTTCTTCCAAGCCTTTCGAGAGAGTTTCAGACCTTCAGAGCCACCCTCTCATCCCCAGAGTCCAGCCACCAGCAAACCAGAGCATTAGAGCATCACCGGAGGTGCACGTCGCCGTCAAGCCACCGCTGGAGTCCGCGGACAGCCACCAGGTACTCTCCTTCCCCTCTGTTTCAATCCGGAGCATGCATTCAGTTAGCCCCCTTTAGCCTCTAGGATGCGCCGAGAGGGAGCTAGGCTCCCCGCGCGTCTCCAGCCACCTTCTCCTTCTCTTCCGGCGATGGGTTCACCATCGCCGGCAGCGGCCTCCGTGCCCGACTGCAGGCAGGCCACACCTCCTCCCTCCTCCTCCTCTCCTCTCCTTTGATCCCATCGCTGGAAGAGCCTCCGCACCACGCCCGGAAGAGCCCAGCATCACGCCTGCACTGCTGCGCCTTTGCCGCTCCCGCAGACGCCGCCGCCCGCTGGCGAGGACCCCCACGCCGCGCCGCTGCTCCCCGCTCTGAACAATCGCCTCCGGAGGATCCCCCGCAGGTCGCCGAGCCTTCCCGTGTCACTCCACTGCCAGCCCGACGTCGCCAACCGCTCCAGCCACCGCCACAGTCCGCCTCGCCTGAGCGCGAGGTGGGGAGAGCTCTCCGGACTCTCGCGAGCTCCGCCAACGCCTCCGTCAGCCTCACCGTGCCCCCGCGACTCTCCCCGGGCCTCCGCCGCGCCGCTCCAGCCTCCGGAGCACCGCCAGTCGCACCACTGTCTTCTCCGGCACCGTTAGAGGCACCTCGCTAGAGCTCGGGGTGGGCGGCCACTTCCAGCCGTCACGCCTTCGATCCGCTCCGTTGGATCTTCCTGGAATGTCCTCGTCTTGCTTCTCGCGAAGTCAGATTGGAGATCGAACGTCCAGCCCAAAACACAAATCTCAATTCGTATTAGGACCCGTGGCAATTGAAGACTTAGGACCAGTGGAATTGAGATTTGTCGCTCCGCCACTCCAGAAGCCCGCACTATGCCTACCGAACAAATAGAACCGGTGCTCCCATTTTCATCTAGACTTCCAGCCCAAAACACAATTCATTCTATTATTACAAATCACAATAAACTAAGGCTAGGAACTAGCTCAACCACAAATCTCAATTCGTATCTCAAAGCTGGTCATATCACCCTAGCCATAGGCAACCGACATGGCCACAAGCAGTTGTCGAGGCTCCATCCTCGACCACACTACACTACCGTAGTGAACCACCCCACATAGAAATTCAATTGCCCTAGCCATAGCCTCAAAAGCAAACCGTCAATGGTACAAGCATAGAGTGCATCCTCACGATGCCCTGGTGCCTAAGCACTTGGGGTCTCTAACTAGCACTGACACTGAGGGTAGTCCGGGTTTTCTTGTACCTTAGATCCTACAATACCACCACAGTCTCAAGACTCCTACCCCAGACCTCAATTCGATATCCATGCCCAAGGACACGTCTCCGACATTTCTAAAGGTCTCACTACCCTTGTCGGTAAGCCCTAGCCTAATTGTGGCTCCTACAAATCATAGAAATCACTTTTAAAACCACATGCAGTTTTCATTTCAAATCACTTTACAAAACCAGTTTTCATTCATAAAAACCCTTTATAAATCTCACAAATCATTATTTACATTTATCATCTATGATTCTCGAAACCATTCATTCACATTCTCATTCCTTCCATGGTTCATCATATCATGTATTCACCCCTCTCATGGGTCCACACTCATTTCTACATGTTCCTTATTTAACAATTTGTGGAAAACATTATTAAAATAATATGTTTACATGAAAATCTCATAAATCATTTCTATGCATTTCACACATTTATCATGCATTTATCCCATTTTATCAGCATTTTACAAACCATTTCTCAATATGGTGGGTCTTGATTTGGCATACCAAATAGGGTCCCGGTCGACTAAATATCCCAGATTTGGTCGACCGAAACCTTTTGGTTGCCCGAATCTCTGTTACTTTATCAATTCCCCTACCAGAACGGTCGACTGAACTTAGCCGATTGTCTGAAATCTCCTGATTCAGTTGATCTAAAACCTTCGGTCGTCCGTATCAGTGGCTCAAGGGACCCCAACTAGGGCATTTCAACATACTGAACCCAGTTTGGCATACCGTTTTCTGCGATTGCAGAAAACAACCCTCAGCCCATGCCGCCTCTCCTCCCCTAAGTGGGAGTAAAGGGAGGACCTAATAAACCAAACTCATAAATCACAAAGAAATCATGCGGTGTAGACCTTTAAGTCTACTTCAAAGCCCCATAATCCATTCATAAAACCATTAAGCATGCTATTCTATAGAAAATCACAAAGTCATAAAGCTCATACAAAGTTACTGTAGCATGAGTTCGAATCATTAACAAAATCAATATGAAATTTCATGATCTCATCATAAACATGTTATTCATCTCATTTCCATCATTTCTCATATTTAAACTTGATTTTTGCATCATTTAGGCATGATTTATCACATGAACTCATGAAGCCCTAACTGAGAAACAGAGAAGAGAGGGGAACGCGTACCTTACTCTGGTGAGCTTGTGTGCCTTTGACGTGTCTCCTCTATCGATGACGAGCACGGCCTCCCCTCCTCCGGCACAAGGCTCCCCTTCTCTCCCTCACTTGGTTCACCTCTGGTTCCACCTCTCCTCCTCGGGTCCTGGCCTTCCTCCTCCTTGTGTCAAGCTTCCTTAAATCCTCATCGCCTTGCCTACAATGTCCTGGAATCCCACCAACCATCACTACTAGCCACTCCACCATGGATGAGACAGAGCGTGCAAATCTCTCGTTAGGGCTCACAAGTGGAGAAAGATGGGAGCTCACGAATGAGGGGTTTGGAACCTTGACCCAAAACCCAAATACAACCCAAAACCAAGTCTCAAGTGGATTTCACCCTCAAGCACGGGTCCTAAGGTGCACATACAGACCCACATGAGTTAGAAAAGTCACACAGCCAAGGGAAACCAAGAACACAAATACACTTGGAGAGACCACAACAACAAACACAACCTTGATTATCCATTAATAAACCATATTCAAATAATAAAACAAATTCCATGGTTTTACATTAAATGGAAAATAGGCACAAATATTACATCATACCCCCCTCAAAAGAATTTCTTCCCCGAAATTCACTAATCAAACAAATAGGGGTATTAGGACCATGGTGCTGCCCATTTCTCACTCCCAAGTTGCCTCCTCAACACCAGGGGTTCTACCACTAAACCAACACAAGAGGTATCACCTTATTCCTGAGGACCTGTTCCTTTCTATCAAGGATCTACACAGCATCCTTCATCATGAACAAATCTTCCTGTAGCTCACCCAGTTGAACTAAAATCACTTGGGATGCGATAGCCAAACACTTCCTCAACATTGAGACATGAAACACACTATGCACGCACGAGAAATCTGGAGGCAAGTCCAACTGATAGGCAACTTTCTTGACCCTTCTGGCTATCTTGTAGGGTCTAATGTAGCGAGGACTCAATTTTCCCCACTTCCCAAACCTAAATATACCTTTTGTTGGTGACACTTTTAGGAAGACAGTTTTTTGGGAGTGGTAGCTTTGTGGTTTGGGAGCAGAGGCTCTGTGGTTTGGAATTGTGCTTGGGTCCTAAGAGGACCATATTGTGCAGAGTAGAGTCTCTATAGTTGTGTTTTGGTGTGGTTTTGGGCTTGGGATGGCTAGAGTAGCCTTCTCAGGCATGCATAAAAGGTTTTAAAAGTGCACACATATGGTTTTGAAAAGGAAAAGAAAAGAATGGTTTTAAAGGCATGGTTTTGTGTTTTTGTGGCCTGCCAAGTAGTGGTAGACTACCTGGTTTGGTATGGCGACATCCGAGAGGGATGCCAGTACTTGTGTGCTAGGCATCTATAGATTGCCCTCTTGGTTTGGTAACATCCAAGTGTGATGCTTGTGATTAGTTGTCCTCGACAAAGGTTGCCGAGTTGTTAGTAGGGTGTGTGCTGGGTGACCGTTGAGTGGTCACTCATGTGTTCTTTGTTTTGTGTGTTTTGGTAGGTGCATGATAGTAGTTGTTGGTTGCTAGTACATATAGGAGGAGTCATGCCGCCATACATCAGGAATCTAGGTGAGTGTTAGTTTAGTTTTATTTTACTGTTGAGAGTACTTTGCCTTAGCTACATTATTAGCATAATTGTTGGTTAATAATAAAGATAAAAATGATTAAAAATTGAAATTTATAGCTAGGTTTAGTGTAGCGACTTGGGAGTCGTTACAGTTGGTATCAGAGCTTAGGTCTACCTAAGATCTCTATCCTAGGGATTTCTAGTAGGGTGACTCCATAGAATTGCATATCATGCATTCTTACACCTTGATTTTATTGTTTTTCTTGATTTTTCTTTGCTCGCAGTGTTGAGGAGTGTCTTCAGCTTCGGCTCCTATTTCAGTGAAGTTAGTGGTTGAAAGACCACAAGGAACTTGGGGAGTGACTGTCTGCATTCTCGATTGGAGCGGGACGTCGACTCCTGATTGAAAGGATTCTTAGTGGTTGGATATCTTGTGGTCGTCGTTTTAGTAGGGCTACTTGGGAGATAGCAGTTATGAGCGGAGCTTGAGGCGATGTTCGCTCATGTGGAACGGTTCACTAAGATTTCCTCAACTCTGTGGAGCGTGGTGTGGTGTTGTCCCCAAGTTTTGCGTGGGTTAAGCACTACGTTGCCTGTGGGTGTGGTGGTGGTTATTTTCTGGGCAAGACTCTGTGCTAGCTGGCTAGGTAGGAGACCCTGTGGTGCATGTGGTCAGATGAGTCATGTTGCCTAGAGGTTGTTCATGTCTATTGTGGGTACTAGTCTGCTTAGTGTGTTACGCCTGCGAGGAGGTAATGTGTTTGCTGAGGAGGTGCCTTGTTCCTTTAAGGGGGTTAGGCGACCTCCATCAGTTGACCAGAGGACATGTTTCCCTTTAAGGGGGTTAGCCACCACCCAGTGTTGGGTAGTTTGGTATTTTACTGTGGAGGGTAGGATGCAACAGTTGTCTGCCTTTGGTGTACCCTCCATGGTTGTTGTTGCTTGTTGTTTGTTTGTCTGTTGTTGTTGTTTGCCTGTTTGTTTGTTTGCTACCTGCTCTTGCTGGTGTTTGGTGTTTGTTGTTGTTGTTGGTAGTCTATGGTCATCATTAGTCGTCTGTCTGGGTTGTTGGTGTCGGTGTGGGAGGATGCTTGTAGCTCCGTCCTCCTATTGTCACATCTGGCTGAAGCATGAGGCTTTTCGGATGTGTGGTTGTTGTTATCTTTGTGGTGGGTGCGGAGGATGCTTTGAGTTCCATCTTCCTTTCATCTCTAAGTTACTCAGTGAGTCTCCAAATGTCTATTGTAGTCTCCAGATGTCTGTTGTTGTTTTGGGGTGGCTTAGGTGTGTTCCCCAAGTCTATGTTTTTCCTTCCAGACGCTCTATCTAATGATGGGGTATCTAGGGGGTGGTGCATGTGGAGTCGCACATTGGTGTTGTGCGGTTGTGTCGCACATGTTGTTTGGGGCTTGGCCATGGAGTCGCATAGCCTGATGTGTTGTTTTTTGTGTGTTGTCTGGGGTATCTTGTTGGGATACCTAGTTGTCTTAGTTGGTTGTGGCTCAGATGACCATGTGCCATTTGGGTGGTGGAGATTTTTCTCCAGTGCTTCCATTGGGTATCCTGTTGTTGATTTTCTTATTTTCTTGTGGGTTGAATGGCATAATGCTATTCGACCTATGGAGATCTTCTTTCTCTTGTGTTTGCTTTGCGGTTTTGGGTTTCTACGGTGGAGATGGGGTGAGTCAAGTGGAGTACCCGTCTCGTTTGGTGGCATCGCTAGTCGAGCTGGTGGATGTGATCCCACGTGTTTTCCTCCAGGTGGTTGTTTCCTAATGCAGGTGTAACTATTCCCGAGGATCTCGCAGAGATACTTTCGGGATAGTGGCACCACAGAGAGGTCTACTAGGGAGGAGGAACAACTCGAGTTGGTTCGGACACTCTTGTTAGGGTTACTTTAGTTTGGGGATCTATTTGAGTTTGACTCCTAAGTGGTCCTTACCATTGGTGTTGTTGTTTCACTAGAAACAGTGACTTTTGTGGCCCTAGACTCTAGATTGAATATCTTTGACATAAGCTTCATGCTTAATAGGTGGTTTAAGTGTATTTTGGCAGTCTCACGTCTAGACCTATAAGGCTACCGTCGCAGCGAGTGGTGATGAGTCCACTAATATCCTTTTAGGTTGGAATAAGTTCCAATTGCAATGCAACAACGTGGTGTTTTGTGGTTCTTGCCAGTTAGGAGAATCACGAGAGGAAATATCCACCCATGTGTTTGGTGTTGGGTACAGTGGAGCTTGTACTTTGGATCCAGTGAAGTGTCGATCTGGGATGTAGTTCCTAGAGATAAATAGCACATGGTTGGCTAGTTTTTGGCTAGCCTGTTGGTGCACTCTAGATCCGTGAAGAGCTTTGTTATGTCTTAGTAGCCAGATTTCCTCTTGTACCTTGGATTGGAGGAGGTTTTCCAAGGTGATGAGAGTTGTTGCTGAGCATTAAGTGTGAAGTTTTGTGGTTGCTGACCAGGTTGTGTATCAGAGTGGTGCAATGGAAGTGTGGCCAAAATTGGTTGCACCTGGTCAATCTTGTGGTTTGCGTGTCTCTGATGGTGCTCTAGATGTTTTATGACTCTAGGAGACACTGTTTTAGAGCCTTTGAGTGGTGATTTTTTGCCCGAAAGGGAATTCACCCAGGAACTCGGTGGTGTTCAGACTCAAGGAGAGTTGAGTCTTTGGTGTTGCCCTGGACTTAAGTAGGATGAAATGGCCTTGTGAGGCGGAGATTTCTCCTACAAGTCGTGAGTTTTAGGTGGCATCGATGTGTTTTTTCCTGGGTCATTCTAGTGTCGTCTTAATTTTTGTACCCTTAGTGTTTCGCTTAGAGAATTTTGAGGGCGAAATTCCTTTAAGGGGGTTAGGCTGTAACGACCTAGTTTTAGAAGTGGTACTTTGGTCAGACAATTAAGGTGATATTCAAGTGTGTTGGGTATTGGGGGTCCTAGTGCCCAATGTGGGACATGTTATCAATAGTGTCTGACACTTGGATTGTGTGTTTTTTGGCCTTTTTGGTGTGGTGTGCTCCAAGTGTTTTGCTGGCTACAGTTGTAGTCCACGGGTTGAGGTGTTTTGTGGCATGACGAGAAGGTATGATACTCCTATTGTAGCTGTGAGCATTGAGGCTCGGGTGTTGTCGGGTGTGGAGGTATGAGACTCCTTTCTAAGCACCATGTGGAGGGCGCCATGAGGAGGCATACCCTGTGGTGGCCAGTGCAGGTGGGATGCATGCCTCGTAGTTGGTAGCATCTTGAGAGATAGGACTACCTTCCTAGGAGTGATTAGCTTTGTTGAGGGTTCTCCAAGTAGGAGAATTGTAGGACGACATGGCTCCTGCACGGGGTGACACATCGTGGAATTGCAAACACCGTGGTCGCTCCTCGGTGGACTGCTTATGGCTAGTATTGTCTACTTGGCGTTAGGCAGTTCGACACATTGTTTGTGCTTGTGTTTGTGTAAAGTCCTAGTTCAGGAAATCTGGCTCAGGGCCTAGAGGAGGCTTTGGTTTTGGTGCCTGTTGAGGCGTAGTGTTTTTGGAGTGGTGGCTCCATTGTTTTGGGAGTGGTAGCTCCATGGTTTGCCGTTGTGTTTGGGTCCTAAGGGGACCATGTTTTGCAAAGCAGAGTCTCTGTAGTTGTGTTTTGGTGTGGTTTTGGACTTGGGATGGCGAGAGTAGCCTTCTCAAGCATGCATAAAAGGTTTTTAAAGTGCACACATATGGTTTTGAAAAGAAAAAGAAAAGAATGGTTTTAAAGGCATGGTTATGTGTTTTTGTAGCCTACAGCGTAGTGGTAGACTATCTAGTTTGGTGTTGCAACATCCGAGAGGGATGCCAGCACTTGTGTGCTGGGCATCGGTAGATTGCCCCCTTGGTTAGGCGGCATCTAAGTGTGATGTCCGTGCTTGATTGTCCTCGGCATAGGCTGTTGAGTTGTAGGTGGGGTGCGTGCTGAGTCACCATTGAGTGGTCACTCACGTGTGCTCTGTTTTGTGTGTTTTGGTAGGTGCAGGATAGTAGCTATTGGTTGCTAGTACATATAGGAGGAGTCATGTCGCCACACATCAGGGATCCAAGTGAGTGTTAGTTTAGTTTTATTTTTGTTGTTTAGCTGTTTTATTTTACTATTGAGAGTACTTAGCCTTAGCAGCATTATTAGTGTAATTGAAGGTTAATAACAAAGATAAAAATGATTAAAAATTGAAATTTGTAGCTTGGTTTAGTGGTAGCGACTTGGGGGGTTGTTATAATGGTCTGAACACCCAGTTCATAAGGTCCATGAAAGAGGCTGGTTTGGGAGCGATAGCTCCGTGGTTAGCGAGTAGAGGCTCTGTGGTTTAGTGTTGTGCTTGGTTCCTGAGGGGACCATGTCGTGCATAGTAGAGTCTCTGTAGTTGTGTTTTGGTGTGGTTTTAGGCTTTGGATGGAGAGAGTAGCCTTCTCAGGCATGCATAAAAGGTTTTAAAAGTGCACATATATGGTTTTGAAAAGGAAAAGGAAAAAATGGGTTTAAATGCATGGTTTTGTGTTTTTAAACCTGCCAAGTAGTGGTAGACTACTTGGTTTGGTGTTGCAACATCCAAAAGGGATGCCAGTGCTTGTGTGTTGGGCATCTGTAGATTTCCCTCTTGGTTTGGCGGCATCCAAGTGTGACGCCGGTGCTTGGTTTTCCTCGGCATAGGTTGTCGAGTTATAGGTGGGGTGTGTTCTAGGTGATCGTTGAGTGGTCACTCATGTGTGCTTTGTTTTGTGTGTTTTGATAGGTGCAGGATAGTAGCTGCTGTTATGCCGCCACACATCAGGGATCCAGGTGAGTGTTAGTTTAGTTTTATTTTACTATTGAGAGTATTTAGCCTTAGCTGCATTATAAGTGTAATTGTTGGTTAATAATAAAGATAAAAATTGAAATTTGTAGCTAGGTTTAGTAGTAGCAACTTGGGGATCTTTATTGAGGTTTGAACACTCAGCTCATCAGTTCCATGAAAGCGGTCGATTTGGGAGCGGTAGCTCTGTGGTTTGGGAGGAGAGGCTCTGTGGTTTGGCATTGTGCTTGAGTCCTGAGGGGACCATGTTGTGCAAAGTAGAGTCAATGTAATTGTGTTTTGGTGTGGTTTTGAACTTGGGATGGTGAGGGTAGCCTTCTCAAGCATGCATAAAAGGTTTTAAAAGTGCACACATATGGTTTTGAAAAGGAAAAGAAAAGAATGGTTTTAAAGACATGGTTTTATGTTTTTGTGGCCTACCGGGTAGTGGTAGTCTGCCTGGTTTGGTGTTGCGACATCTGAGAGGGATGATAGTGCTTGTGTGCTAGGCATCGACAAATTACCCTCTTGGTTTGGCGACATTCGAGTGTGATGCATGTGCTTGGTTGTCCTCGCCATAGGTTTTCGAGTTGTAGGTTGGGTGTATGCTAGGTGACCATTGAGTGGTCACTCACGTGTGCTTTGTTTTGTGTGTTTTGGTAGGTGCAAAATAGTAGTTGTTGGTTTCTAGTGCATATAGGAGGAGTCATGTCGCCACACATCAGGGATCTAAGTGAGTGTTAGTTTAGTTTAGTTTTATTTTTGTTGTTTAGTGGTTTTATTTTACTGTTGAGAGTACTTAGCCTTAGCTACATTATTAGTGTAATTGTTGGTTAATAACAAAGATAAAAATGACTAAAAATTGAAATTTTTAGCTAGGCTTAGTAGTAATGACTTGGGGATTGTTGTAGAGGTCTAAACACCTAGTTCATCAACTCCATGAAAGCAACTGGTGCATTCGTCAACCCGAATAGCATAACCAAAAACTTGTAATCGCCATACTAGGTATGAAAATCTATCTTATGCACATTAGTTTCCCAAATCCGTAGCTTCTGATACCTTGATCTCAAATCAATCTTTGAGAAGACTGAAGCCCCTTGAAGCTGATCAAATAAGTCATCAATCTTGTTCTCGGACCAATCCGGGGTTCACTATGCCTGGTGTCGTTTGCTGGGTGGACTCTTGGGTGAACGGTGCTTTATGTTTGGGCCTTTCTTTTGCCAAGAGTAAGGAAGGAGACCCTCAAAATATATAAAAGGAAAAAAATGTACAAGAAGAGGTGGGTTCCATGAAACCCAAACCCATGCCAATGCAATACAAAGGCCCAAGGCCCCCCATGGGCTAAGCCCAAAAACTGGAAACAGCTCGAAACAAAACCAAGGCCCATGACACAAAACAAAAGCCACAACGTTTAAGCCCAACGAAAGGCCCAGCCATAAAGCACCGTTCACCCAAGAGTCCACCCAGCAGACGGCACCAGGCATAGTGAACCTCGAATTTGTCCGAGAACAAAGCCCGCAAGGCCCTTCCCCAAGTAGAAGGAGATGACCTACCAGCGTCGCCTCCAAACATCGCCAAACACAATAGCATGCAAGACATAGTCGCCAAAGATCCTAGAGACAGAGATGCCAGAGCCCGCGGAACCCCCAACAACCCCAAGTCCCCTAGCTGAACCCTAGTGAGAAACGCCAGTGGCCTCGTGAAAGGCTTCCACAACAGTCCTCGAGGTGATAACCATCCTCAATCACGCGCTTATTTCGTTCGTCCTAGACCCTGGCAATGATGCCTATGATGAGTCTGGAAGCCCAAGCACCTCCGACCTGCGAAGGGTGAAGGGACTAGTTGGTGATTGCGGCTAAGAGGGAGTTGACAGAGGCCTTGATACTGAAACCAGTCAAATTCCAGATGAGGGTTGTGAAGGGGCAGTGCCAGAACAAATGATCCAACGTCTCCTCTGCTTCTGCACACAGAATACATCTAGAAACCAAAGCGATGCTTCTACGATGAAGGGCGTCGTGGGTGGGGAGGGCGCAGCGGATTGCCCTCCAAGAGCAGAGAGCGTGACGGGAGACAGCTGCAGAGTTCCATATGAGCTCAGCACAAGCGCGATGCTCCCGCTGAGGCATGATAGAGTCCCAGGCATACTGGGATGAGAAAAGGCCACCAGAGGGAACCCAGCTGATGACGTCTTGATTACCCAAGATCGGCGTGGCAAGGATAGAGGGTCATGCATCATGCATATCAAGCGTTACGGGACGCGAGAGATTCCAACGTCCGTTGCTGATGAAGTGACTAGCAGGGCATGCGATGTCACAGTCCAACTCCTGCCAGAGTCGATGGGCCACCTGAGGGTGCAAGACCCGATCGGGACTATCAATCCACGGGTCCATGAAAAAGAAGGTGTTCCTCCCATTGCCTATAGAGTATCTCAGCAGCAGTCGGGCAACGTCCCTGAGCCTGAAGATGCCACGCCATGCTTAGGAGGCAGAGTTCGACGGACGCGCGTTCCAGATAGAGCGGTCTTTTAGGTATTTCCTCCTTATCCATTTGACCCAGAGGGTGTCAGGCTTGGTTTCGAACTCCCACAGCAACTTGAGCATACCAGCGTTGTTGGAGTCAGATGCCCTGCGGATACCAAGACCCCCTTCAATCTTAGGCAGACACACCGCCTTCTAGGAAATGAAGGAGCACCTGGAGGGTTCGTGCCCAAACTAGAGGAAATGCATAAATTTCCTGTCGAGCTCGCGATGAATACTCGCAGGAATGGTGAACACCAACGTCCAGTGAATATGTAGAGCAATGAGCACCGAATGGATAAGGATAAGCCGTCCCACGTAGGAGAGCAGCTTGGCCTTCCATGCTTGGAGGCGGTTGTCAACAGCGTGTAGGAGAGGAGCACAGTCGGAGGCCAAGAGTCGATTGGTTGTGAGCGGAAGACCAGATAACACACTGGAAAGGAGCCTTCGGGAATGTTTAGATGCTGTGAGATCCATCTGTGATGTGGCAAAGGCCCCTCGAAGAAAATTAAGCTCTTCTGTCGATTTAGGTGCATCCCGGAAGTAGAGGAGAAGGCCTCCAGCGCTCTACTCAATCCCTAACAGTTGTGTTTGTTTTCCCTCAGGAACACCATCAGGTCATCGGCAAATATAACATGCGAGACAGCCAGATCCCCTATAGTCATCGGCTCAAGCTCGCCCAAAGAGACGGCTCGCGTGAAAAAAGTGCTCAGAATTTGCATGCCTAGTACAAAAAAGGGTGGCAATAGGGGATCCCCTTGTCGGAGGCCGTTGGCAGTTGCAGCCCAGTCGGTCCTATCGTCGTTGATTGAGATGGAGAAATGGTAGTTCATACAATCTGTGACCCAAGCGATCCAAGGGTCAGGGAAGCCAAAGTACCGCAACGCAATTTATGGCTGGGCCTTTCGTTGGGCTTAAACGTTGTGGCTTTTGTTTTGTGTCATGGGCCTTGGTTTTGTTTCAAGCTGTTTCCTGTTTTTGGGCTTAGCCCATGGGGGGCCTTGGGCCTTTGTATTGTTTTGGCATGGGTTTGGGTTTCATGGAACCTACCTCTTCTTGTACATTTTTTTTTTCCTTTTATATATTTTGAGGGTCTCCCTCCTTACTCTTGGCAAAAAAAATAAATTTGGTTCAACATCCGGTAATCAAAGCAGAGACAGAGTGAACCATCCTTCTTCTTAACAAACAGTACCGATGCACCCCAAGGTGACACACTCTGCCTAATAAATTTGCTGTCTAGCAACTCTTGAAGCTAATTCCTAAGCTCCCTCAACTCCATTAGTGCCATCAAGTAAGGAGCCTTTGAAATATAACTAGATCCTGGCATCAGGTCGATCTAGAACTCAACTTCCTAGTGCGATGGCATTCCAGGCAAGTCCTCTAGATAAACATCAGAATATTCTTGATCCAAGGGTATATCCTGCATCTTGAGAGCTGAAGAAGACACCGTGACACTTGCTAGATATTCCATACAACCTCTAGATTGGTGGCGGTAGGCTTTGATTATTGAAATTATCTTCTTTTGTTCTCCTAGTCTGGTTCCTTGCACCACACACCACCCCTAGCCCAGGCATTCTACCAGAACTCTCCTTTTTGCATAGTCGATGATAGCTAAATGCTATGCCAACCAGTCCATTCCCAAGATGATGTCATATTCCTGCATATCCATCACTATCAAACTGGCTCTAAAATCTTGGTCCACCAACTCTACATTGACTGACTGCAAATATTTCTATGCTAAGTTGTGGTCTCCCAGTGGGGTCACCACGTCAAGATAGAAAGCAACCTAGTCGGTCTGTCTCCCATCTCAGCAGCAAATGACTCAAAAATAAAAGAAAAAGAACTCCTTGAGTCAAATAGGACTCTGGCCATACGATCAGCCACAAGAAAGGAACCTAGATATCATATTATAACATCCATCATCAACAACAACAACATAGGGAAGAGTACCAGATATAGCAATACATAAAAGGGAAAGGTAACAATTCATAATATGTTTCTATTTCTTACCCTCTACAACGTCTCTTGAAGAACCAGCATTAGGAGCAATTATGGAGAGCACTCACCCCTTGGTTAGTTGACGAGGTGTCTTCCCAACTGGCTTCGCAGGATCAGGACAATATTGTGGAGTGTGCCCAAACTTTCCATAGTTGTAGTAGACCATCTTTTTTGGATTTCGCTACCGCTGGTAACACTGTGCTGCTACATGCCTTATATGCCCACATATAAACAAGATTTCTTCTTTTCTGGGCCACTGCTCGAACCAACATGACTGTATCCAACTCCTACCCCCAGCCACAGACTTAGCGTGCTCCTTCCTTTTCTTCCCAAAACTCCCAAAACAGCCCGAGCTCTGCTTCCCAGAAGTGAAAGACTGTGGAGCAAATGCCTTCCCCTTGCCCTTGGGGTGATCTTCCAGAAACAACTTGCGGTCCTCCTTATAGTGGGCTACCAATTCCATTGTCTTGGTCAAAGTGGGGTACTCGTAGCCTAAGACCCTTGGCCTGAGTGCTAGAGTCAGTCCTTCGATGAACCTCTTGGCCCTATGCTTTTCAATATCAAATGTCTGTGAGAACTACTCCAATCTGGTGATGGTCGCCTTGCCTCATATTCAGCTACAGTCATGCTACCTAACTTCAGGTTTCTAAATTCTCTATCCAATCGATCCCTTTCGTATCTACAAAGTACTTCTCATAGAAGGCCTCTCGGAATTCCTCCCATGAGATCATCAACAAATTAGTGTTAGGGAACTTCATGCAGCGGGTTGCTCTCCACCACTGGTCAGTGTCTCCCTTGCACTGAAAGGTAGCCAATTTGACCCACTTCTTAGCTGGGCACTTCATGCCTTCTAAGATCTTCTCAACCTCAAGCAGCCAAATCTCACAATCTTTTGGCTTGCCCTTACCATCGAAAGACGGTAGGCTTAGTCAGCGGAATTGCTTAAGCTAAGGGTCTGCCATGGTCCCATCTATGTTGTTCTTGCTGATAGTTTGAGCAAATCCCTACATCATGTGGCTCAACTCCTGCCAAATGCCTCCCCAACCACTACCCTACTCCTCATCAGAACTTGCTATAGGAGTTTTGCCTCAACCAGGGCCTCTATGCGGCATATTGCTGCCACCACAAGCAAACAAGCAATCAAAAAAATCAGGTGCTATGATTCATGCTAATCGTGTAGTCCATTTAAAGCCACAGTGTCGAATACCCTAAGCTAGTGCACTTAGTGAACCTAGGCTCTAATACCACTCTGTAACACCACTTACGCTACACAACAGTATAGACACTACCCAAAGCAAATAATTAAATGTAATTTAACAAAATTAAATTAATAAAATCAAACACCCAAACCTATGTACGACAAAGTGGCTCTGAAGCAATGCACCAAACAACACTGCACCTCCCTCTAAGCATCTGAGACAAGGCAACCAAAAATCACGCATGAGTGACGGGAATGTCATCCAGTACGTGCCTTAAAGCAATAACAAAACCGGCAAAACTTTGCATGGTTAGGAAAACACAAGAAACGGCAAACACCGAATAGCCAACACACACAATTCAGTAATACCAGTGGAAGATGCCATTTCAAAAACTTTCCTTTCTTTTCCTTTCTAAAGCCTCATGTTCATAAGTCTTCATGCACAAATCAAGAAACCATTTTCATCTAGACTTCCAGCCCAAAACACAATTCATTCCATTATTTCAAATCACAATAAACCAAGGCTGGAAACTAGCTCAACCACAAATCTCAATCCATATCTCAAAACTAATCGTATCACAATAGCCACAGGCGACCGACCTAGCTACAAGCAGTTGTTGAGGCTCCATCCTTGATCACATTGTTGTACCGCAGTGAACCACCCCACACAAGAGTTCAACCACCTCGGCACATGGGGACTCTAACCCTAAACCCAACCAGCACCGACACTAAGGGTACTCCGGGTCCTATAGTACCACCACAGTATCGAGGCTCCTACCTTAGACCGCAACTCGACAACCACAACCAAGGACACTTCCTCGACATTTCTAGAGGTCTCACTACCCCTATTGGCAAGCCCTGGCCTAATTATGACTCCTGCAAATCTTAGAAATCTCTTTTAAAACCACATGCAGTTTTCATTTCAAATCACTTTGCAAAACTTATTTTCATTCATAAAAACCCTTTATAATTCTCACACATCATTATTTACATTTATCATTTATGGTTCACAAAACCATTCATTTTCATTCTCATTCCTTCCATGGTTCATCATACTAGGTATTCACCCCTCTCATGGGTCCACATTCATTTCCACATGTTCCATGTTTAACAATTTATGGAAAACATTATTAAAACAATATGTTTACATGAAACATCTCATAAATCATTTCTATGCATTTCACACATTTATCATGCATTTATCGCATTTTATCAGCATTTTACAAAACATTTTTCAATATGATTCTTGGTCCTGATTTGGCATACCGAATAAGGTCTCGGTCGACCAAAACTCCCTGATCTAGTCAACCAAAACCTTTCAATCACCTGAATCTCTGTCAGTTTATCAATTCCCCTACCAGAACGATCGACTAAACTTAGCCGGTCATCCGAAATCTCCTGATTCAGTCGATCGAAAACCTTCGGTCATTCGAATCAGTGGTTGAAGGGATCCCATCTAGGGCATTTCAAAATACTAAACACAATTTGGCATACCGTTTTCTACGATGGTTGAAAACGACCCCTAGCCCATGCCATCTCTCCTCCCCTAATTGGGAGTAAGGGGAAGACCTAATAAACCAAACTCATAAATCTCAAAATCATGGGGTGTAGACCTCTAAGTTTACTTCAAAACCCCACAATCCTTTCATAAAACCATTAAGCATATTGTTCTATAGAAAATCACAAAGACATAGAGCTCATATGAAGTTACTGTAGCATGCATTCGAATTATTAACAAAATCCCACAAAATCAATATGAAATTTCATTATCTTATCATAAACATGTTATTCATCTCATTTCCATCATTTCCCTTATTTAAACATGAATTTTGCATCATTTAGGCATGTCACGCCCCTAATTTTCCACAATAATTTAAAACAATTTAAACTATGAAAAAATTAAAGTCAAACAAAAGATATTAAATTACTAGGAACTTGTTTGTGCGGCTATGAGACTCCGAACAATATGCACTATGCTAAACCTCTACACGCTTGCACCTGCAAACCAAAAACACGAGGAAAATGCATGAGTGACAGAAGTCACCTAGTATACACCCCAAGAAAAACGATGGGAAACAAAATCATAATTAATTTTCTATTAAATTCATTTCACAAACCATTTTCTCTAAAACCCCATAAACCAAACCCACACCAGCCAAAACCACAACCAGGCTTCTACTAGCCTAAAACTACAAACAAAGGCCCTCAATGGCCAAAACCACACATAGTGAGTCGGGAAGCCTAGCTCTAGGCAACCAAACTCTGGCCACAAGCAGTCCACCGAGGAGCGACCATGGCATTCTGCACTGCCACGGTGAAGTCACCCTATGCAGGAGCGATCACTGTCTCATGATTCTCCCTACTTAGAGAACTCTCACAAAGCCAACTTTCCTTGGGAAGGTTGTCCTGTCTCTCAAGACGTTACCAGCTACGGGACACATGCCCCACGCACACTGGCCACCACATGGTTCGCCTCCTCACGGTGTCTTCCACACACAGTGCTCAGGAGGGTGTGTCATACCTCCATACCCAATGACACTCGAGCCTCAGTGCTCACAGCGATAGTAGGAGTATCATACCTCCCCGTCATGCCACTGTTGTTGCCTTTCTGTTTGCCGATTTGCCCTGAGCTTTGGCAGGGATAGCTTGTATTTCCTTGCCTAGGTTTACGATTTTTTGTCTCCTGCTGTTGGGTCGTAGGCTTCAACTCGGGCTTGTGGCAACATTGGGTTGTTCTGCTCAGGGCTTGTGGGTAGGCCCAAAATCAGTTCTTTGTTTTTTGGGCTTTCTGCTTTGGGCTGTTGTTTGGCCCATGATCAGTCTTGGAGGGTTGGGTTGTGAACCCTTGAGCCTTCTGGCTTGGGTGGGTTCTCTTCCCCACCCTTTTGCTCTTGTACATATTTTTCCTTTTTTATATTTTGAGGGCCTCCCTCCTTTCTCTTGGCAAAAAAAAAAACCCCACGGACAACAATCATAGCCTCGACACGACAGTCAAGGCGTCTCATACCTCCAGGACCCGACGCCCCTCAGCCTCAAGTATGTCAACCCCCGACCTCGACTAGGGAGTCGGACCCGACTACCTAAGAATGTCGTCACATTCCCTAGTCCTGACGACACAATCCCACACTATCTCGGCCCACACATAGAAAACTAAGAAATCCATTTTCCAAATCTACCAACTCATCTCTTTGAAATCATTTTCACCATTTTCATATCTTTTAAAACTCTTCCAAATCCTCAGAAAAGCGGCGCATCAGGTGTCCCAAGGGACCACCACTAAAAGCCCACAATCCCACCTCAAGGGGACAAAACAAACCAATCAAGAAAACTCTTAGAAATCATATTTTACAAAAGCATTTGGGTCCAGATTCGACATGCCAAAAACAGGTTCAGTATGCCAAAAACCCTTGGTTCGATAGACTGATCTGGATTGATCGATCGAATCAAGTCAACGGTTAACACTCAGGCCAAATCGGTATAGCGAAAATGGTTTGGTTTACCGAAATCTCCTGATTCAGACGACCATCTAAAATCGAACCAGTGAATTTCTAGAGCACCAAAAGGGACAGAAAAATGGCATACCGAAATGGTTCGGTTTGTCGAATTCTGCGAAAAACAGAAAATAGCCCAAACCCTACTGTTCGAAATCGCCAAAAGTGGGAGCTCCAATCGGACCCCCCAAACAACCACCAAAAATCTCGCATAAAACATAAGATGTAGACCCTCGAGTCTACTCCAAAACCCAACAAACAAAACCAAAATCCATTCACCACGCATCAAGATATAAAATTGCAAAGACGTAAGGGTCAAAATGACCCAAAAATCAACCATCGGCATAAATGCCCATAAATCCACCATAAATCCTCATAAAATCACAATAAATTCTAAGAATGTAAATTTACCTAGATTTCATGCAATCCTATCAATTTCTACCATTTTCATGCTCACTATTAACAGGGGTTGAAGATGTGTACCTATAATGTGCATTCCGGTAATTCTCTGGCCAACTCTGGTGACCACGACGTCCATGGGGCTTCCTCGACCTCGAGGATGCAACTTCGGAGCTTCACGCACCATCACACGCCATTGCTAGCCCTTGAGCATGCCGAATAGAGGAGGGGAGAAGCAGGGGAGGAGGAACAGGGGAGGGAGAGTGGAAGAGAGAGAGTGTGTCGAGAAGGAGGAGGAGGTGAGTGGAGGGAGAAGAAAGGAAGGAAGGTGGCGTGCTAGGGACGGGAAGCGGAAGGGAAAGAGGAGGAGAGGAAGGCTAAGCTGGTCAGCCCCGCGCATGGGCTTATAAATCCATGCAAGGTGGTAGCTAAATGTGTGCACAACCGTGCATCCTGCCTACCACAAACCACACGAGCTCACCAACTCATGGGGAACCCACATGGACCCACATCTGGGCAAACCTGCATAGTGCCAAACCACGCACTATAACATGCAATCAGAAGCCGATCCACGTGGCTCAAGCCCAAAAACATAAAACCACACAATGGGCCTTGAAATAGTAACATTTGTCCTAGAATAAATTCATTAAAAATGTAAATAATTATAAAAATGAATTTCACGAGTGTTGCATCCTAACCCCATTAAAAGAAGATTTCGCCTTCGAAATCACTAGGTGAAAAGATACGGGTACTAGGCTAGGATGGTTGCCTCACATTTCCACGTGGCCTCCTCGGCTTCATGATGACGCCACCGCACCAAAACCAGGAGAATCACCTTGTTCCGCAGCACCTGCTCCTTGCAATCAACAATCTGGATGACATCCTCCACAAAGGATAGATCATCCTGGAGCCCTTCTGGCTGAACTAGGATCACATGAGATGCATCGGTCAGGCACTTCCTCAACGTAGAGACATGGAATATGTCATGCACGGACGACATCTCTGGTGTTAGATTCAATCAATAAGCAACCTCACCGATCCTCTAGGTGATCTGGATTGGGTCAATATAGCGAGGACTCAGCTTGCCATGCTTCCTGAAACACATATTCTCCCGCCAAAAATTCCAACGGTCTTCGCCTCCTATCGGCATAGCTCTTCTACCAACTTTGTGCGCCAACAGCCTGCTACGGATCAAATTAACATTGTCTACATACAACTGCACAAGCTCAAGACCAATCACCTGACGCTCACCCACCTCGCTCCAGCAAACCGACGATCTGCATGGACTACCATACAAAGCTTCGTACAATGCCATCCCGTTGCTCAAGTGATAACTATTGTTGTACGCAAACTCAATCAATGGCAAATGGTCCTCCCAACTCCCTTGAAAGTCTAAGGCACATGCTCTGAGCATATCCTCCAACGTTTGGATAGTCCACTCTGTCTGATCATCCGACTGAGGATGAAATGTTGTGCTATAGTTGAGCACGGTACCAAAGTTATCCTACAGAGTTCTCCAAAACTTTGAGGTGAACCTCGTGTCTCTGTCCGACACAATGGACATCGAAACACCATGTAGCCTCACCACCTCGGATACATACAACTCTGCCAGGTAGTGCATTGGAAGCATCACCCGAATGGCCAGAAAGTGAGCAGACTTGGTTAGTTGATCAACGATCACCCACACAGTGTCGTTTTTCCTATGAGTCTGCGACAAATCAATCACAAAGTCCATCGAGATGTGCTCCCAATTCCACACAGGAATATCCAATGGCTGCATGGTCCCTCTAGATCTTTGGTGCTCTGCCTTGACCAGTTGGCAGGTAGTACACCTCGCCACATGGTCAGCAACATCCCTCTTCATGCTAGGCCACTAAAAATTCTGCTTCAAGCTCGATACATCGTACTCCCAAGATGAATAATGTACCTAGACTGTTGCAGTTCATCCAATAACCTCTGCCTGGCCTCCTCATGTTGGGGCACATACAGATGCATGTCATACCTCAACTCTCCATATGCCCCAACAAAGAAATGAGGCTCTCCACCAGCCTCCAGCTTCAAATACAGCCTGAACAAAAAGATCCAGCTGCTGACAGGCTACAATAAACTCTAATAGTTTTGGGCAAACAAATAGGTTGGCCACCAAGGCACCAACCGTTCCCTAAGCTTGCCACTTCAGCCTGTAGCTCACCAGATCCTTCAACATGGTCCACTCCTTGACCATCAGGCTCGCTATCACGTGCGTACGCTGACTCAGGGCATCGGCGACCATGTTGGCCTTACCAGGATGGTAGGACAGATTGAAATAATAGTCTTTCAGATACTCTACCCAATGGCACTGTAACCATGTCAGTGACAGCCTCGGGATTGGCATGAAAGGCCAAATGGGCGAGGATCGACAAAGTCACGGTAGAAATAAAAATAAAAGTAAAAATGAAGGAGTTGCCACCTATCTATTTAAAAACGGAAGACAAGGAAAACTGCTTAAAACATTCAAATCGTGCGATAAAGCCAATGGAAAAGAAGTTCTTAAACCAGAAATAGGCAAGGATTTCTGTTATGTACGAGGAAGGTATTAGGCACCCTCATACGCCCGAAAAATCGGTCTTTCTATGGGTTTCTCATTTACTTATATGAAATGTCGGCTTTTCAGCCTTCTCTGTATGCCCGAGGGCAATATGCAATGTCATGCTAAGTGAGTGGTGTCTTATGTTAAATATGGGTGCATGGGATGTAGGGTGTGTCCTAATGCTCAGAAGGATCATTCGTATAGCAGGTCAAGCATTGGTGCAAGGATATTGCATAAATAAGATCAAACATCTAAGAATTTCGAGTGATTTTCATCCTTGCTTTACTATATGCAAAATATGATCTATCATGCATGTACAGGGCTAAAAATAGAATTGGGTCTTCCTGATATATCAAGGAAGAAAACCAGAAGCAAATCAAAATGGGAAAACATGCTAAAAATCATACGGAAAGTTGTTGTGTGCTACTGAAAAACAGGCTGATGTGCCTGTTTGGTGCGCCAGACTGGTGCTCCAGTCTAGTGCGCCACCTACGTGCTCCACTAAGGCCAGGAAAATGTGCTGAGGAAAACACTAGAAATCCATGCAGTGCAATGTCATGTAATATAATGGGTTCCAGAATGTTATGCAAAGCAAAGTCCTTGTAAACTCAAGAAATGTAATTTAAATATCTAGGAAAATCCAAGCTTGAAAAGATAACATGGATCTTGTGCTCAAGGGCTGCAAGCCTTACACAAGATCACACCCTTTTCATGCTAAATAAAAGCAACAAGATTCAGCCATAATACCTGGATCATGGGCTGATGCATAAGAATCTCCATATAGGAGTTCATGGGGCAATCAACCTACCAGATTTTAGCAATAGGCTAAGTATACAAAGTGCAAAACGACTAAAAAAACAATATCATCCTAAGCTGAAAACATGCATGCAAAGACATATAATATCAGAGAATCAATGTCAAAATCATCCGAGAAACCATGCAGATTAGGATGTAAACAGGGTGATTTGCTCTCTAACCAAACTGGTGCACCAGAATGGTGCGTCAGAGTGGTGCTCTGGTTAGGTGCGCTAGAATGGTGCTCCCCAGAAAACCTGAATCAGACTGCTATCTGGTTCAGAATCTGGTCCAGATTTCAACGATCAGTGATTTTTCCTTAACCAGACTAGTTTTGCAGATGATAAAAACTTAAACATGATAAGATACAAAGAAATGGAAATCTTTTATTATTTGGTTTCAAATCATGACAAATCATGGGTTATGGGATGAAATACTTGCACGGGATTATAAAGGATAGGAAGTGAATGAATGAACTTAACAACCATATGCAAATGATGAATACACAAAGATTATATTTGCTGCTTATTCTCTAGCATGTATGTTCATGAATCATGGTTCCTTGTGTAAAGAAACAGAGAAGAAAGACAAATTTACATAAACGTTAGAATGTAGATTTTTGCATATAGATTTTACACATAAGGTATTCTACACATGGAGCAATCATCTCATCATAAAGTTCTCATGTAAACAGCAAGAAAATAGATTATCTATGGAGTTCATGGCATGTTTTATTCAGTGCAAGAACTAATATTAAAAGTAAAAGAAAAGAGAGGATCCTACCTTTTCCCAAGTATTCCTTCTTAGAAAACTCAAGATAATACGATCCTTGTTGCTTTGAAAGGACTGGGGATGCTCTAGAATGCAAGGGTATGCTTAAGAAAACGAGAATGGGTTGCTGAAATCAGTAGCTAGCTTGCTCAAGATCTCCAAATGGCTGCCTATGGGGGTCTTTATATAGGATTTTGCAAAGGTAACTCCCATGGAATGCAGGCAGCCTCGTAAACGAAGAGTCTGGCGTTGATACCATGGCATATTCGTTGGTGAAGGTTACAGACATGGAAGGTGGAAAGCCAGCAGCCAACTGTGACATCTGGGCCTGATTATCCATTTTTATTATAAACCATGTAATTATTAGCATTATTGTATAATGATTTATTAATGGATAATCTGTTGTTTCTTGGTTGTGTGAGGTTGTGGTTGGGTTTTTGTGCATCTTCTTGTGATTTGGGAAGCATGTGGAGTTCGGTTTGAGGATGCACAGATGCCTCGGTTTGCGTGCTCATTCTTTCCTCTTTTCTTTCTTTTTCCTCTTCTCTCATTCACGAGCCCCACAGAGACTCGTCTTCTTCCCCAGAAACCCTCCACCAGCCCGTGCCACTACCACCAGCATCCCGTGCTTCGCCATCGTCTCCGACGCGATGGGTGGCTGGCTTGATGCGAGAGGAGGAGGAGATAAGAGGGAGAGGTGGAGACGAGCATGTCCGGGAAAGCCGTGATGCGAGGAGGAAGAGGGAAAGGAAGAACGACGTGTGCGTAGCCGAGGAAGGGGTGTTTGGTGTCATCCGTCGGTGGGAGAAGCCTCGCCGAGTGCGGGAAGGACCACCGGGGTGCCATCAGAGGTACGCGGCTCTGTCTCTGCCTCGTTTACATATTTCCTATTGATTATGCCTCAAGCATGAAAAATCGAGGGAAATGCTTGAAAAATTGTAGAAAAATAGTAGGAATGATGGAAATGAGTTAAGTGATGTGTATGTGTAAGGATCATGCTAGATTGTGTGAATTTCGTGAGTTTTGAGGAGTTATGCCTTAAATGTTTTAAGGTTTCATTTTGAGCATGTTCACTTTACAAATTTATATCTTCTTGTGTGGTTGATGAAATCATGAATGGTTTGAGGGTTTTGGAGTAGACTTGAGGGTGTACACCCCATGATTTTATGGAAATTTATGATGCATGTTTGGGGGGTTCGATCGGGACTCCCACCTTGGGCGAATTCAGACTTTGTGGAACAGGGGTGTACCCTGTCTGCGGGGAATTCGGTATACTGAAAAACTTTGGTATGCCAAAATCCTAGTAGATTAGGCCAGGACCCAGGGTTCGGTAGACTGAAATTTCCCGGTCGACCGAAACATGGGGTTTCAGCATATCGAAAATTTTCGGTATACCGAAAGAGGAAATTTCGGAATACCGAATTGAAAATTCGGTATGCCATTTTTGCCCTATTTTTGAGAGGTTAAAATGTGAATTTTAATGAATGTTAAGTGGTTGTAATAGTATGGTGGGTTTGTGTGAATGATGTTTGCCTCGTGTAACAACATAGAGGCATGTGGAACCCCAAACAAATGGATTTGGGTTTGGTTTTGGGTCTTGACCCTATAAACGAATGAAAAAGATGATTTTGTGTGGTTTTGGGCATAAGACCCAATTTATTGTTTTAAATGTGATTTTAATGACTTGAGTTGGGACCCTAGTGGAGGGTCAAGTGTTGCAAGGAAACAGAGTCCTGCTACGAAAAGAATGAAATGGAAAATGGCATTCGAAAAATTAGAAAGAGTTTTGAAATGGAACACTAATAATGTGTTATGAACAAGACTGTGGTTTCCGAGCTTGAGACGGTGTAGGCTGAGCCTCGGCCTTTGAGCCTAGTTGTTCGGGTCACCGCTGGTGTAGGCTGAGCCTGGGAGTTGTACCTAGTTTTTTGGGTCACCAAGCTCATAGCGGTGTAGGCTGAGCTTGGGCTTTTGAGCCTAGTTGTTCGGGTCACCGACGGTGTAGGCTGAGCCTAGGTCATTGGACCTAGTTGTTCGGGTCACCGATTGGGGCGTCAGACAGAAACATATCCCCGTGCACTTATGGAAATGAAATTGAGGCCGGTTGACCGGGGCAGTGACATCCCGCATGGGGAATCTCATCGCGGCAGTGCAGGAAGGTAGGGGAAGGATGTCCTCGCCTATTGCTTGTGTGTCTGGTTACCCCTGATCATGGTAACAACAGTAAAGAAAAGTGGAAATTAATAAAGAAAGTGGAATGTGTTTTGGTCAGGATTGGACTGATGGAATGGTCCTAAAATCCTGAAAAGAAATGATGATGTTTTAACCAGTTGCCAGCCAATGTTTATGATTTGATTTTGAGTCCAATGGGGCATTGTGTTTTAGGCTAGATCTGGTCAGAATGTGTATTTGAAAAGTGTGTTTT
>JAMKQA010029573.1:0-25029 GCA_024699735.1 Posidonia australis
AGAAATATAAAATCAATATTAAATGGTGAATTATTTCATTGTAGGTGTTGTTGTCACATCTTAAATTTAATTGTACAAGATGGTATAGAATGCATTAGGCCTTATATAGAAAATATAAGAAAAACTATTTTATTTATTCAAACATCAGTTAAAAGATATCAAGATTTTAGACATATATGTGCACAAAATGGTTTAAAATCTAGAAAATTTAAGTTAGATATTCAACATAGATGGAATTCAACTTATGATATGTTAAGTTCATCTATATCTTATAATCATATAATTATAGGATTTTATAATGCAAAATCTAATGATTTTTTAAATAATGAAGATTGGCAAAATTCTAATATAATTCATAATTTTTTAGAACCATTTTATAATGCAACTAAACAATTATCTGCTAAATATTATCCAACAAGTTCTCTAGTTTTAATTAACTTATTTAATATTACAAATGTTTTTCAACAATATAGGAATATTCCAGCTTTTGTAGATATTATTAAATTAATGGAAACTGAATATAATACTTATTGGAGTGAACCTCCAATGTGGGCATGTTTAACTTTAATTATGAATCTTAGACATAGATTAGTTAATTGTATGATACTTATAGATGATATTTTTTGTAATATGAAGAAAAAATGAGTATATAGATTCATTTAATGATAAAATAAAGACAACTTTATATAATTTATTTGAAGAATATATTAGAAATTATGGTGAAACATCTAGTGGTCAAGCATCTAGTTTTTTAGGAACACATACAAGTAGTAGTAGTGATAGTTCTTTATGAAGTATATTAAATAAAAAGAAGGAAAAATATATAAAATCAAGTACAAATAATGAATTAGATAATTATTTAAAATCCTCAATTACTTTTAGTGATTTAGAAATAGATAACTTAGATATATTAAAGTGGTGGTCTGCTACAACTATTAGGTTTCCTATAGTAGCAAAAATGGCAAAAGATTTACTAACGATTCTGGCGTCAACTGTGACGTCGGAATCTGCATTTTATGTAGGAAAAGGAGTATTAAATGATAAAAGATGAAGATTATCAAAAAAGTCTGTAGAAGTCTTTATCTGTTTAAAAGATTGGTACGATGCGGTTGACCGTCTTCAGTAATTGAGCTTGAATTCTGAATCAGAAGAAGACGATGATGCGGCATCAACTTCAATAGACAGAACAAACTCCACAATTGAATAAATATTGATGTAAAATTGTAAAAATAAAAAAATGTAAAAAAAATGATGTAAATATCTTTTGTATTTTTTTATGTAAAAAAAAAAATGTATTTAAAATATTTTTTTATTAATAAAAAAAATTATTTTAAAAATAAAATTTTGACCCAATGAATCGACTCAACCCGACCTGACCCGTTAGCTCGACAGCCTGACCCATCGACGGGCCATGGGTCGTGATGGACCCATGACCTCCCATAGGAGGCTGACCCGACCCAACTCGGACTAGCCTACGGGTCAGCTCAACCCAATCCAGAGCCGATTGGACCTCTTCTTTTGTGGACTAAACCGGGTGGGCCGGCCCAATTTTCACCTTTACCAACAGATACATTTTCCTAAAATTAAATAAATCGTTCTGAGGCATGACTATCCGGTCAAATGAAAGCAACGAGACCTCAACGAACTTGTCAAAGTTGTACCTAACTTTTGAAAGTTGCAGTCTCGCACGTACCAAACGAAGCAAAAACATTTTCCGTTCATCTCCTCATGCTTCCCTTTCACATCTACCCCCTCCGGTCGCGATGGGCAGCGTCCTCGTCGAAACCATGGCGCCGCCGGCGTCCTCGACGAGGACAAAGCCGAGGGTACTCTGCCTCCACGGATTCCGCACCAGCGGCGAGATAATGAGGCGGCAGGTGATGGGGAAATGGCCGCAGTCCGTCACGGGGCGGCTGGATCTCGTCTTCCTGGACGCCCCATTCCCGGCCGAGGGAAAGTCCGCGGTGGAGGGCTTCTTCCCACCTCCCTATTACGAGTGGTACCAGCTTGACAAGGTGGGATCTTTATCACCTAGTGTTGTTGTTGCTGTTGTTGTTGTTGTTGTTTTCTTCCCCTTCTTTTGTGGCTTTCTTATTGTTTTTATCTTGAAGTGTAGGTTAATTTGGTGTATGGGAACTTCGACAAATGCGTCGAATATATTGAGGAGTACATGGTCGAGCACGGTCCCTTTGATGGGCTGATGGGTTTCTCTAGGGTAAGCATACTCACCTTCGTTCCACTCTTGAAGTATTGATTAGCTTGCATACTTATTTTAGGTTTCTTCTTGAAATTCATGGGGGAATTCTGATGAGGGAGGAACTCTGTCTGCGGCATTGACGGGTATGCAGGCTAAGGTATAGGTTCTTTTTCTTTCTATTCAGCATTTGCCTATTTCATATCTATGCCTTTTTCTAAAAAGAAATTGATTTTTTAATGTTTGTTTTTTTAGGGGTTGGCATTGACAAGGGTTCCCAAGATAAAATTTGTAGTAGTTATCGAAGGCGGCAGGTTGTTAACACCGGATTTGCAGGAGAAAGCATATTCAGTCAAGATAAAATGCCCGTCCCTTCACTTCATAGGTGTGCATGATAAAGTTTAGTTTCTGATAGAGTGGCTTCATTCGTTATTCTTCTGGCTTCTGTTATTTTCATTGTTCTTCTCGATATTGTTCAATTTGAGTTTATTGTCAGTTCTTCTTTTCGGTTGATTTTCCTATCTACTGCATGAGGCTTGGAGATATTCAAATTGTGGGGAAGG
The DNA here is from genome assembly GCA_024699735.1 of Posidonia australis. Taxonomy (NCBI): domain Eukaryota; kingdom Viridiplantae; phylum Streptophyta; class Magnoliopsida; order Alismatales; family Posidoniaceae; genus Posidonia; species Posidonia australis. The sequence goes on from JAMKQA010029573.1 coordinate 2,758, forward strand.
AGGAAGATTGAATTGAAGTCATCTGATACATTGCCTGCACTTACTTAGCCTTATTTTCCAGGAGGGCTTCATGCTTTTCCATCTTGATATCATCATTGTCTGTAATACTTTTATTGTTTCATCTTGACATGGGCTGATCATAACGTGCATTATTATGTGAAATAATAGAGATGGTTCCCACCTTAAAGGAACTTTTACTCATGTGCAGTAAACTCACGCATATAGATGGTCTGGGGCTGTTGCACTGGTTAGAAGCCACTCAGCATTCTACACCATCATCATTAAAACAGCTCCTGCCATCACAACCGTGCATGCTTTAAGTCTTAGCATTTATTACGAAGTGGATGTGTAAGCTGTCATTATGTATAAATCATGCTTCTTGTTGATAAAAGAAACATAATTAGTCACAATATTTCAATGCTTGGCATAAGCCCTTACCAAATTCTTATTCGTGGAAATGATTAATGAAGACTATAACCAACAATATTATCAAGAATTCAAGATGATGGGCAACATCAAGGAAATTATAAACAGAGCAGTTTTAAGTGTAAAATTGGCCTAATGGCATCCTGAGTTGGACCTCTGATATTTCACATGATGTTAAATAATGATTACTCATGTTTTCCACCTTAAATCATAAAGTAAATTATTTACAAAATGAAAAAAAAAAGCCTTCTCTACTTTTTCAAGGGACATTGAAATGTTTAAAATGCATCTAAATTCAGTCTTTGCTTAATTTGTAGTCATAATAGCAGTCCTCCCTTCTCTGACATGCTGGTTGTTAGGTGTGACCATGCACTAGGGTGTCAAAAATTGTTCCCAGAAATGTGGAATTTCAAACATGTATAAACTTTTTTTAATTCATTGGGAAGTACATTGAAAGCCTTTAACCTGTGTTAATATGTTACTAGATAGAGACAACTATGTCAGCTTTTAAATTTTGAAATAGCCCTGTGTCTATGGTTGCTTGAAGAATTGCCTTTTGTATTTTTACTAATTTTTGGAGAATTGGAGTAAAAGACTTACAGTATGTGTAATAGATCTCTTGGGAAATTACTGACACCAACTCGAAAAGAAAGCTTATGTTCATTGTCAATTGTCAAATGTCAAAAATGATGTTTGATATAGAGAATCTAGAACCCATATAGATGATGTACTATTATTTTAATCATAATGTTAATTCTGAGTAAACGAAATTCCTTGAGAATGTAGATTGAAAGCTTGACGGTGTTGTTATCAGCTTCTGATCAACATCATATATAAAAAAATTGATGCCAAGTCTTTTAAATAGCTAGTCACACATGGAGAATTTTTTTATAATGCATGTACTAAGGATCCCTTATAAGGAATTGATTGAAGGTGAACCACTAAAACAATCTTTGAAACATTGTCCATAAGAAGAACATTAGGCCAAAAAAATTCTTTTTCTACAGTAAGGGTACCCCTTCCCTCTTGGTCTCTTTCTAGTGCATGTTCTAGATCCGAACAATTCTTAAAAACTAACATTACTACAGCACTTGCACATGTGCACATGCACAATAGCCAAAATTTAAATGAATACAACTTTCAGAGTCATCTTGGCTTGCAGTTTTTACTTCCTCCCATAAATGGTTTAAACCTTCATGGAATGTCCTGAGGCACAGAACGTCCTCTGACTGTTTTTGTGATTCAGGTGAGATGGACTACTTGAAACCGCAGAGTGAAGCTTTAATTGAGTCATTCATCCGGCCATTGGTGATCTCACATCCCAAGGGGCACACTGTGCCCAGACTAGGTATTTCTTCTTTTATATCCTTGGAATCTTACCAAGAAAAAGGTAACTTGTCTAAGTTATTAATCTTTCTTCAGATGAGAAAGGACTAGAGATGGCCCTCAAGTTCTTTGAAACAATCGAGACAGACTTGCAGAATGATTCGCAACCAGACATGCAAGAGAAGACAGATCAGTTACATCATAATAGTTGTTGAAATCTATTTTTCTAACAATTACAGGAGTTTGTGAATTTCAAAACTGGTAGGAAAATCGAAGTTTAGGTGAGTAAAATTTATTGTCAATCAAGAAAAATGTGTTAGAAAGGTAATTTTTAGAATAAACAAAGATTATGATAAACATTAGTAACTGAGTATATCACCCATTGCCAACCATCATACATATGCCCTCATTTTATTTTTCAGATTCAATGTACTCCATTTGATCATTGCGTCCTGATAAATTTCAGATCTTTTTCATCCTATCGTCCTGTGGCACTGATATGATTTCACCTTTCACTTAAACTACTACTCATTGCCAACCATTGCATACTTACCATATCATACTTTTCATATTCAATTCGCCCCATATCATCTCTATGTCCTGATACAATGGAGGAGATCCACCTCCATCAATTCTCTTGAACATTCTATAATCAAACTCTTTCGAAAACTTTCTTTCTTTTTTTCTGAAATCTATATTCTATTCTAATATGCTTTTGAAAAATTATTCTGAGACTAGATTCTAACTTAAATCTTAAATCTTGTTAAAAATACAAAATCTGGTTGGAACTAGTTCTAAAACCCTAGTCTCATCTCGACTAGAAACTAGTTAAAACTTAGAAACCAAAATCAAGCTTGATTTTAGCCTAAAACTATTTCTGAATCTAAAATCTAAAAATTTCTTTTTCTAATGTCACCTTGATCAAGGGTGATTGGGCCACACGCAGTTGGAAGAGGCATCAATCTCAACCTCCTACACTGCTATAATGAAAGTCTCCATGTGGGCATCCATCATCACGGCCAACAAGATTCACTATACTATTCTCTTTTATATTCTCATTGCACGGAGATGCGTTTTCTAACGTCTCATTATCTTGTCTTGGTGTTTTAAGCTTTTTGGTAACATTACCCAACCCATCATAAGCTCTTGGATTATTCTCTCTAGTCCATCATGAGCTCTCAAGCTACCTCACTCAGCCTAGCTAACATCATCTTGCTTGACTGAGTACACGACCAAACCAACACTAGTTTTCTGGGCACCCAATTTCTTTCACTTGGGGCTAACTAAATTATCAAAAAACTTTTCTAAAAAGCATGCATTTCTTTTTTCTAAAACCCTTTTTCAAAATTTCTTTTCATTACAAAAAATTCTTCTGTAAAAGCCATTATTCCCTTCAGGGAATAACTCTTGTTAAATCCCTTTTAAACATGAATCATTTTTTTAAAATCTTACATTTCTTTCAAAACAACTTTTCTAAACACCTTTTATTCTAGGATAACTATACAGGGATTAAAAACCATACTTTTCACTAATCATGATATTCATTAAGTGTTTTATCTTTTTTGAAAAATGCTTATGAAACTTGCGCAACGCGACCACACAGCCCGTATGCGTAATCGGCCCACGACCTACTACTTAAAAGTGAGCTCAGAAATAGGATCATCGGAACTCTACTCCAATTTGGAGCTCCAAGCGGACTTATCTCCGGCCACCTTAAAATCATACAAAAATACTAAATTTAAAGATCTCTAAGTTTACAATCTTTTGGGACAAGTTTCATTAAATCCAACTTATAAATCCCATGACATAAAAATCTAAAGCATGAAAACTCTCTAAGGGCTATTATAGCAGAATCATGAAATTTCTTAGAAAATCATTGATAATTCATTAAAAATCCACAAGTCCACACATTCTCAATTAATCCATTAATTATTCATGACTTCAAACTAATTCTTACTCATTCAGCATGGATTTAGACCAAAATCTAAGGTGAGAAGGGGAAGAAGATGTGTACATAGTGGTGGATTCCAATGACCTCCCTTTCCTTCGGCGAGCTCTCTGTACTTATCGACAGTCACCTCCCCTCTGGCAGCCTCACTAGTGTACGACCCTCTCCTCTCACCCTCACTCTGGCTTCCTGTAACGTCCTTAATTCCCATAATAATTTAAAATAATTTAAATTATAAGAAATTAAAAGCTAAACAAAAATATCAACTACTAGGAACTTGTGTGTGCGACTACGAGACTCCGAACTATGTGCATTATGTTAAAATCCATCTGCATGAATATTCCTGCAACTCAAAACCACGAAGAACGAGCGTGAGTGACAAAAGTCACCAAACACGCACTCTACGAAAGCAACAAAAAACAAATATATATTAATTTTTTCCCTTAAAATTATCTCGCAAATCATTTTCTCCAGAAACCACCAAGACTAATCAACCAGGCCCAATAGGTCGAAAACCACAACAAACACGGTCCACACTGACCAACACAGCAAATAGGGCTCTACAAGCCCAAAACCACAAACGAGGTCCTCTATAGACACCCCGATTTTGAGGTAGCTCATAGAAAAACACTCTGAAGATGTTGCTTTGGATGCAGTAAGCCCAACTACTTTCGAATCCTACTTGACACTTTAACCAGCTAGAGATCAATGCATAAATCGACCACAAGCTTATAGCAAGTACGTGGCCTAATTAGCAATTCAGGCAGCTAGTGGAGAGCACTAATGTGGAGCACTAGATTGGAGCACCACAGTGGAGCACCACAGTGGAGCACTAAGCTGGAGCATCAAGATGGAGTGCCTTTCTAGCGCACCAAGTTGGCGCACAACCACTTTTCAGGGTGCTGACTGCTGACTTTCCCTCTTTCGTGCTTGTAACCCTCGCTTGCGGATATTCCTTGCGAATCTACGCAAGGTTGTTCGTTTTTGAGGCTGTTTGCATCTCATTGGAGTTACCTTGTTGAGATTCTATAAAAAGCCATCCATTAGCAGCCTTTTGGTGGACTTGCAACTCATCTCTCTTGGCTGAGCTATCTACCCTCTCTTGGTTAAGCCACTCATCCACTCTCAACAACCTATTCTCATTTTCAGAGGATTTTCTTGCATCTCAGAGTACTCGCAGCTGATCCAAAGCAACAAGAAAGGGTTGTCTAGAGCCATCTAAGGAGGAAACATCTTAGGCAAGGTAAGGCCTTTACCTATCTCTTTATTTATACTTTAGATAATACTCTGAATAAAGCATGAAACCAACTGAAATGTAATCTGTATAGCAATGATCTTTTTCAGGCCTTTTATGATAATTTGGATACTCCTCCTTGTATGTTCATATGTCTCTGTGTCATGTTAATTTCTGCATTATATGATTCCTGTTAATAATGAATCATCATCCAATGCAACCACTAGCTATGGAATGAACTATAAATCATCTTCTCTACATGTTCATCATTTCTACATAGTTGCTAATCTAATTAAATCATTGCATGATCCTTAAAATCCACTAAGTAGTAGTTGCAACCCATGTAATCCATGAATATGTGATTTAAGGAGAAATAATAAAAGGGTTTTCATGCTTGCTTATTCATCATATTTGAGTTCTCTAGCATCTAAATAATTGATTTGGATAAGATTAATCTCAACTTATCTCTAGCATCTGGCCCAGGTTCTGAAACTGCAGTCTGATTCAAAATTTCTAGGTGCACCAAACTGGAGCACCTATATGGCACACCAGGGTGGTGCACCATCCTGGTGCACCAGTCTGGTCAGAGAATAAATCATCAACTTTACGTCATGATCTGCATGCTTTTTCGGGTGTTTTGGACTTTGGTGTTTTCGGTGTTTATTCTCTGATATGTCATGTCTTTGTATGCATGATTTCAGCGTAAGATAGCACTGTTTTTATGACTTTTGCATCTTGCATGTTCAGCCTGTTGTTGTAATCTGGTGAACTGATTGCCTCATGAACTCTTGTTTGGGAGGTTCTTATGCAACAGTCCATGATCCAGATTTGGATAACATGGTTGAAACTTATTGATTTTATTTAGCATAAGGGTGGTGTGGCCTTGTGTGAGGCATATAGCCCTTGAGCACAAGACTCATATTGTGTTTTCATGCTAAGTTTTTGTTAGATACTCATGTTGCATTTTCTGATGAGTTTGCGAGTTTACAAGATTTTATATTGCATGGCATTAGGCTGGTTTACTGTCTGATCTGTGACTTACTCTGACACACTTTAGTGGCACACATCAGTAGAGCACATAGTTGGCGCACCAGACTGGCGCACTGCATGGTGTTTAGCATGTTTCTTGCTTTGATTTGCCTTTTGTTTTCTCTAAGTGTCTTCCTAGGCATATCAGGATGACTACACTCTGTTTTCAGCCATTTTTATGCATGATAGTTCATGTTTTGCATATAGTAAAGCGAGGATGAAAATCACTTGGTGTTGTTAGATCTTTGAACATATTTGTGCTTGACCCACCGCACGGGTGACCTTTCTGAGCATTAGGACACACCCTACAACCCATGCACCCATGTTTAGCATAAGGCACCACTCATATATAGCATTGCATTGCATATCGCCCTTGGACATATAGAAAAGGTTAAAAAGCCGACATTTCCAAACAAGTAAATGAGAAACCCATTAAAAATTCGATTTTCGGGCGCATGAGGGTGCCTAATACCTTTCTCATGTGTAATAGGGACCTTTGCTCATTTCTGGTTCATGTAGACCTTTTCCATTAGTTTTATCGTGTGATTTGAATGTTTTAAAGCAGTTTTCCTTGTCTCCCGTTTTAAATAGACTAGGTGGCAACTCCTACATTTTTATCATTATTTTTGTTGTTTTGTCGTGACTTTGCCGATCTTCGTGCATTTGGCCTTTCGCGTCAATCCCGAGGCTGTCGCTGGCATGGTTACACCCTTAATGGCTAAAACCACATACAGTGAGTCGAGAAACCCGACGCTAGACAACCAACTCTGGTCACAAGCAGTCACCAAGGTGCACTGCACTGCCACAGTATGCCACCTTGTGTAGGAGTCAACTACCGTTCCGTAATCCTCCCACTTGGAGAATTCTCACAAGTCAACCCCTCGGGGAAGGCAGTCCTGTCTCTCAGGACACTACCAGCTATGGGGCACATGTTCCACCCACACTGGCCATCTCATGGTACGCCTTCTCTCATCGTCCTCCACATGGTGCTCATAAGGGATTGGCATACCTCCACTCCCTACAACATCTGAGCCTCAGTGCTTACAGCGACAACAAGAGTATCATACCGCCCCGTCATGTCACAAAATACCTCAACCCGCGGACCACAACCCTAGCTTCGAGATGACAGTTAGGGAGTCTCATACCTCCAAGACTCGATGACTCTCAACCTCAGGTATCTCAGCTCTCGACCTCAACTACGAGAATGTCGTCACATTCCCTAGTCTCGACGACACGATTCCACGGTGTCTCGGTCCACACATAGAAAACTAGGAAAATCATTTTCCAAAATGGGCCAACTCATCTCCTTAGAAACCATTTCCAAATCATTTTATATCTTTGGAAACTCATTCAGAAACCTCAACAAAATAGCACATCAAGTGTCCCATAAGACCACCACTGATGGCCCACGATCCCATCTCAAATGGGCAAAACAAACCAATCCGGAAAATCTACGAAAATCACATCTTATAATGGCAGTTGGGGCCTAAATCGGTAGATCATTTTGAAAATGGAATTCTGAAATTCCTTGATTCGGTCAACTGAAAAGGAGCGATTGTCTGAACTGGGTACAGGTTGACACTCGAGGTCTGGAATAGCATACCGAAAACTAGATCGGTCGACCAAAAATCCCTGGTTCGGTAGTCTGATTTGGTTCGGTCGATCGAATCTACACTAGGAGGACCAAACTGACAGAAAAACAACATAATGAAATGATTTGGTATGCCATTTTCTACAAAAGCAGAAAACATCCCCCAGCCTTAACTCGCAAAATCGCTCAAAATGGGACCAAGGGGCTAACCTCCAAAATAAACACTACAAAATCCAACTAAAACATATATTGTAGACCCTTGAGTCTACTCCAAATCTACACAAACAAAACCAAAATCAATACATCATGCAAGGAGAAATAAATTCGAGAAGCCATAGGGGTCGAAAATAACCTAAAACCACATAATGCCATTAATGGCCATAAATACCACCATAAATCATCATAAATTCATAATAAATTCTAAAAATGTAAATTTACCTAGATTTCATGCATTCTTATCATGTTCTATCATTTTCATGCTTTCTACAACACGGGCTGAGGTGTGTACCTAAGAACGTACTTCAACGATCCACGCTAACTCCGACCGACCACCGGCGACCAACACGCCTCCCACACGTCTTCAGCTGCACCACGCACCGCCATACGCCACCTCAAGTCACTGTCAACCTCTGGTTCACTCACAGGCACCACCGGTAGATGAAACAGGGGAGGAGAATAGGGGAGGAGGGAAAGAGAGAGGGAGAGAGAGAGAGAGATGGGAAAGAAGACAGTGAGTGGGTAGGGAGAGAGACGGGAGTGAGAGAGGAAGGAGAGAGGTGGAGGAGGTTGCCGTGGTCATGAGGGAGAGGGAGGGAAGGAGGAGGCGTGAGGGGGAAGATGAAGAAGGACGGAAAGAGTTGTTCATGCATTGGGCAGGCATTGTGCTTATGAAGTCACGCAGCAAAGTAACTAGTCACGCGCACACCTGCGCATCCTATTAACCTGCCTCCCCGCACGAGCCCACCCGTAAGCACCAAGCACGACCAACAACCAGTCCCGCCCACCAACCCACAGTCACATTCGGGCCCACATAGACCCATACACGGGCCCACAGGTACAGTGTCACAATGCACAGTGCCAACTATTTGGGGACAAGCACAGGAACACACATACAGAAGTCGGTCTAGGAGGCCCAAGCCTAAAACCACCATTTCACACAACAGGCCTTTAGAACAATAACACACGTCTAGGGATAAATTCATTAAAATGTAAATAATTATAAAATGAATTTACAGGTTACATTTTAACCACCTTAAAAGAAGATTTCGCCCCTGAAATCACTAGTATGCGAAAAGATATGGGTACTAGGCTAGGATGGCTTCTTTGCATTCCCATGTGGCCTCTTCGGCTCCATGATGCCGCACCGCACCAAGACTAGTAGAATCACCTTGTTCTGCAACACATGCTTCTTGCAGTCAACAATCTGGACGACATCCTCCACAAAGGATAGATCTTCTTGGAGCCCCTCGGGTTGAACTGGGATCACATATGATGCGTTAATCAGACACTTCCTTAGCATGAAGACATGGAACATGTCGTACACAGACAACATGCTACAGATCAGATCAGGAATTCCAGCGGTCTCTGCCTCCTATCGGCATAACTCTTCTGCTGACTATGTATAGCCAACGGCATGCTACAGATCATATCAACCTTGTCCGCATACAGCTGCATAAGCTCAAGATCAATAAACTGACGTTCGCCCACCTCACTCTAGCAAACTGGTGATCTGCATGGCCTACCATACAAAGCTTCATGCGATGCCATCACGATGTTCAAGTGATAACTATTGTTGTAGGCGAACTCAATCAGTTGTAGATGGTCCTCCCAACTCCTTTGCAGGTCTAGGGAACATGCTCTGAGCATATCTTCCAGCATCTAGATAGTCCTCTTTATTTGCCTATCCGACTGAGGATGAAATGTTGTGCTAAAGTTGAGCACTATGCCAAAGGCCTCCTACACGGTCCTCTAGAACCTTCAGGTGAACCTCATGTCTCTATCCAACACGATGGACACTGGAACACCATGCAGCCAAACCACCTCAGAAACATACAACTCCACCAGACGGTGCAACGGAAGCTTCATCCGAATGGTCAGGAAGTGAGCAGACATGGTTAGCCGATCCACGATTACCCACACGATGTTGTTCTCTCTCTGAGTCTGCGGCAAATCAATCACGAAGTCAATGGAGATGTGCTCCCACTTCCACATGGGATATCCAACGACTGTAAGGTCCCTCCAGGTCTTTGGTGCTCTACTTTTACCAGTTGGCAGGTTGTATACCTCGCCACATGATCAGCAACAACCCTCTGCATGCTAGGCCACCAAAAGATCCATTTCAGGTCTTGGTACATCTACGTACTCCTACAGTGAATAGTGTACTTAGACCGATGCATTTCATCGAATAATCTTTGTTTGACCTCCTCATGCTAGAGCACATATAGACGCATATAATACCTCAGCTCTTCATATGCCCCAACAGAGAAATAAGGCTCTCCACCCGCTTCCAACTTCCCAAACACAACCTGAACAAATGGATCCAGCTGTTGACAGGCGACAATAAACTCTATCAGCTTGGGGCGAACAGACAAGTTGGCCACCTAGGCACCAATCGTTCCTTGAACTTGTTGCTTCGGCCTACAGCTCACCAAATCCTCCAGCATGGTCCATTCCTTAACCATTAGGCTCACCAACACGTGCGTACGCCAACTCATAGCATCGGCGACCACGTTGGCCTTCCTAAGGTGGTAGGACAGGTTGAAATCATAATCCTTCAGATACTCCACCCAACGACGTTGCCTCAGGTTGAAGCCCTATGCATGAAGAATATTTCAAGCTATGATGATTGATGAAGACCTCAAACTGCTCTCCATACAAATAGTGCTGCTAGAGCTTGAGAGTGAATACTATGGCAACCATTTCAAAAACGTGGGTCAGGTAGTTCTTCTCATGATCCTTCAGTTGGCACGAAACATATGAGATGACATTACCATGCTGCATCAGAACACACCCAAACCCAACCCCACTGACATCACTATACATAGTGACTCCACCACTTCCAAAAGGTAGAGTCAACACAGGGGTAGAAACTAGACGAGACTTCAACTTTTGGAAACTCGCTTCACAATTCTGGTCCTAACAAAATGGAACCTCCTTCCTGGTCAATTCTATCAGAGGCACGGCTACGAAGGAGAAATCTCGGATAAACCTCCTCTAATAGCCTGTCAGACCCAAGAAACCCCTGATCTCCGTCATGGTCCTAGGTCGCTCCCAACTACTCATCGCCGTCCTAGGTCTCTCCCAACTGCTCACCGCCTCGACCTTGGCTGGATCCACTTTGATGCCTTCTCCAAAAATCAAATGGCCAAGGAACATGACTTCACTTAGCTAAAACTCACACTTGGAGAATTTGACGTACAACTGATGGTGCCTCAGAGTATCCAAAACCATCCTCAGGTGCAAGGCATGAATCTCCACATCAAGGGAGTAGACCAACACGTCATAAAAAAAACTATAACGAACTGGTCTAGAAATGGGCTAAAAATCCTGTTCATCAGATCCATAAATGCAATTAGAGCATTGGTTAAGCCGAAAGGCATGACCGTGAACTCATAATGCCTGTACTGCGTCAGGAAAGTAGTCTTCTAAATGCCTGAGTCTTGTATCCTCAATTGGTGATACCCTGACCTCAGATCAATCTTCGAGAATACGGATGTAGACTGCAACTGGTTGAATAGGTCATCAATGCAGGGCAAGGGATACTTGTTCTTCACTGTGATTTTGTTTAACATCCAATAATCTATACACAGCCGAAGTGAACCATCCTTCTTACGGACGAACAAAACAAGCGCTCTCCACGGAGACACACTTGGCCTAATATACTCCTTGTCCAGCAACTCCTGCAACTGAGTCTTGAGCTCTCGCAACTCAATTGGCGCCATGCAATAGGGGGGCTTTGACACCACACTCAAACCAAGAATCAGATCAATCAAGAACTCTACTTCCCTATGAGGTGGCATACTAGGCAAATCGTCAGGTAAAACGTTCAGATATTCACACACCACAAAGATGTTGTGAACACCCAACTCAGGAGAGGTGGAGGTGACTATACTGGCTAGATACCCCACGCAATCCCTGACCAAAGACTTATATGAGTTCATAGCTGAAATGATAAGCTTAGGCTCACCCTGACACCAACCTTGTACAAAGAAAGACCCATCCTATGACACTTGGGCCAGATTATCCATTTTAATTAAAAAACCATGTAATCAATTATAATGTTGTATAAATGGTTTACTAATGGGTGTTTCTTTGTGCAAGGTAGGTGTCAGGGTGAGCCTAAGCTTATCATTTCAGCTATGAAGTCTTATAAGTCTTTGGTCAGGGATTGCGTAGGGTATCTAGCCAGTATAGTTACCTCCACTTCTCCTGAGTTGGGTGTTCACAACATCTTTGTGGTGTGTAAAAAACCATGTAATCAATTATAATGTTGTATAAATGGTTTACTAATGGATAATCTGTTGTTTCTTGTGAGTGTGAGAACTTGGTTGGCTTTCTGTGCACCTGTTTGTGATCTAGGACCAATGTAGAGTCTGATTTGAGGATGTATAGTTATCTTGGTTTTGCGTGCCTGTCCTTTTCTTCTTTTTCTTTCCTTCTTTTTCTCACACTCTCTCTCTCACTCCTTCACGAGCCCTCACCATCCTTGTCTTATCCTTCCCTTTTCCCCGACCCATGCCACCAGTGACACTGGTCCGTGTCACCCCGTGCCTTCCGAAGGGATGGGCAGTCGGCACGACGCGAGGAAGAGAGGGAGATATAAAGGGAAGGAGGCACCAAGTGAAGGAGGAAAAAGAGAAAGGAGGAGGAACCGAGGAGCCAGAGGAAGAGAAGGAAGGACTGAGCTGTGTGCGCTGCTGTCGTGGGTCACCGAGGCTGAGCCGGGGTGCGGGGAGGACGTCGGGTGTGCTACTTGAGGTACACGACCCTCTTCCTCTCTCGTTTCCATGTTTTCAGTTCAGCATGTTAATTGTAAGTAAAATTGTAGAAAACTAGTGGAATGGTTGAGAATGTGATAAATAGCATGAATATGTAGATATCATACGGTTAGGACGGGAATTAGTAAGGTTATACAAGATTTAGGGATGTAAGCTACAGTAGATGTTAGTGAGCTTTACCCCTTTGTGATTTTCGTGTGAATTATATAGTGAATGAATTGATGAATGGTTTGAGGGGTTTTGAAGTAGACTCAAGGGTCTACACTCTGTGATTTACTTGCATTTTATGATAAGTGTTTGGGGGGTCCGCCAAAGGCTCTCTGTTCCGACGAATGTGAAGGTTGAAACAAGGGAGGTGCCCTGGTCGCAGATAATTCGGCATGTCGAGCTGGGTTTTGCATACCGAATTCCTATTAGATTAAGTCAGGATACCTAGCTTCGGTAAGTCGAAATCACTCGGTCGACCGAAACAAGGAGTTTCAGTATACCAAAATTATTCTGTGTTCCGAACCAAGGATTTTTGATATACCGAATTTTATTTTCGGTCTGTCAATTTTGCCCTAGCCCTGATATATATAAATGTAAACATAGAATGGAAATAAAAGGTTTTAAAATGGACAACGAGCTTGTGTTAATGGTGTTTTCCGCATGTAAATAACATGGAGGAATATGGAACCAAAATAGGTAAATTTGGGAATGATTTTGGGTTTGAGACCCGAAAAATGAACAAAAGTAATTTAATGTGTGGTTTTGGGCATGAGACCCAATTTATAGTTTTAGAGCATGGTTTTTTCTGAATTAAGTTGGAACCCCAATAATGGGTCATGTGTTGCTTGGAATAAGCTCTTGCAACAAAAAGAATGAAATGGAAATGGTTTGAAAAGGAAAACTTAAAGAGTTTTGAAAATATAACACTAATAATGTGTTAAGGAACCACAAGAGTTGTTGTCGACAATGTGGTAGGAGTATGAGACTCCAATGAAACCAATTGTCAGATACGACTATGGTTGTTGAGCTTGAGACGATGTAGGCTGAGCCTATGTTATTGAACTTAGTTGTTTGGGTCACCGAGCTCGTGGCGGTGTAGGCTAGGCCTGGGTGTATGAGACCTAGGTGTTCGGGTCATTGACGGTGTAGGCTGAGCTTGGGTCATTGAACCTAGTTGTTCGGGTCACCGATGGGACGTCATACAAAGACGTACCCCCTTGCTTATGAAATGAAATTAAGGCCGGTTGGCCAGGGCGGTGTCATCCCGCATGGGGAATTTCACCGTGGCAGTGCAGGGAGGTTAGGGAAATGATATCCTCACCTACTGCTTGTGTGCCTGGTTACTCCTAATCAAGGTAACATCAATAAAGAAAAGTGGAAATGAATAAGAAAAGTATGTGTGGTTTTGGGAAAAATGAAAAGAAATGTTGTTTAGCTAGGATTGGACTTATGAATGGTCCTAAAATCCTAGAAAAAAATAAGAATTGTGTTTTAACCAGTTCCCAGCCAGTATTTATAATTTTGGTTTTGAGCCTGAGAGGCATTGTGTTTTAGGCTGGATCTGGTGGGAAATGCGGTTTCTCAGGATATGAGTTTAGAAAGTGATTTTTGTCTTGGGAAGAAATCCCAAGCAATAAAAAGAAAGATGAGTTTTGAGAAAGAATATGGTTTTGGAAACGATTTCCAGATATTTTAAAAGAAAAAGAAAATGTGAGTTTTGAAAAGAGTATAGTCTTGGGAACAGATTCCCAAGTGATTTCAAAGGAAAAAGGAAATAATGTTTCCAAATGGATTTTCAAAAGGAAAATCAAGTTTTTTAAACTAAAAGCTGTGTTTTTAGTAATGTTGCTGGATTTTATTGTTTGTGTGTTTGGGTCACGTACTAGGTGACTTAGATGTCACTCACGTGTACTTTGCTTGGTTTTCAAGCACATGTCGTGTGCAGTCAAGTTCCGGTGCTGGAGTAGAGCTTCTAGCTGTACATCGTTTCCTGGAGGTGAGCTTTAGTTACAGTTATTTAATTTTATTGTAATTAGTGTAATTTCGCTTATGATACTGTGATCTTGGTAGTGTGCCCAGGATCAGAGCGTTACAGAGTGATATCAGAGCTAAGGTTACACCTTGTGCACCGACTTTGTGATGTCCGATCTGGTGGCTTCCTAGGACTACACAATAGAGAGTCATGCACCTGAATTTTTGGTTGATGTGTTTTGAGGTGCTGGTAGGAAGATGTTTCGTCGAGGTTGCAATTGTGGCAAGGCAACTGTGCCCGATTCCAAAACGAAAGAGGGTAGTGGATGGAGGGGTATGAGATGAGAGTTTGGCGAGATGATGTGGGGTTTCGGCTAGTCCTTCGGCAGTAGTAGTCGTGATGAGGCGAAGGGAGACCCGTGGATTACGCAATTTCGCCAGCTAGGTTCACCGACCTTCGATGGGCGCGACACACCAAAGGAGTTTGAGGCTTGGTTCTTAGAGGTGGAGAAGATCCTTGAGGGGATCGAGTGTCCAGCGGAGAAGTGGGTCCAGGTCGCGATATTTCAGCTTAAGGGTGTCGCAGATTAGTGGTGGAGGATAGTCTGTCGCACCAAATTTTCAAATGCGGACCTGCTGATGATCTCTTTGGAAGAATTCGGAGAGGCGTTCTACGAGAGGCTTTTCCCTGAGCACGAGAGGGATAAGTTGGACCGCGAATTCAGGAACCTAAAGCAGGGGAGTCAGATTGTGGCAGAGTATGAGTCATCCTTCCTTCGGCTGGAGCAGTTCCCTCAAGCTGTAGTTTTTGAGAAGAACAGAGCCAAGAAGTTCGTAGAAGGGATGAATCTTGTGCTGACATCCAGAGTTATTGGCTTCAGATGCCAGACTTTAGCGAATGTTGTTGAGCTTGCAAGCCGCTATGAGAATGATCATAGGTTATTCCAGGAAGAGTATCCTAAGAAGGAAAAGGAGAGAAAGTCTATCTCTTGACCTTCTTTCTCCCGACCCTCCGTTTCTCGACTGTCAGTGACTAGAGTGCCAAGTTCTGGGAGTTCTGGTAGCTTTGGAAAGAAGCAGAAGCAACGGCCTACATCTGGTAGAGAAGAGAGTGTGGGTTTCAACCATGTAGGATACAGCAGCGGCCCACAGGTGGGACCAAGCCACGTCTATGACAAGAAGGGGCATGTAGTGGTGCAATGTTGGCATAGGCAGAGGAATTTAGACAATGTAGTATGCTATAATTGTAGGAAGTCCGGACATACCAGAAGGATTGTCGCAGTCAGCCAAAGCTTGCAGGAGATGTGCCACGTCAGTGTACTAAGGGGAGAGTGTTCTCCATTGTTGCCCCAGATGCTGGTCCATCTGGAGATGTGGTAGAAGGTGAGAACTAGTATGGCTGTATGAGTTAAATCCTGCCTTGTAATAATAGATCCTATCTGTGATCAACCCTATCTTTTATTATGATTATGATTATGGTGTGTTGATGATAGGATCTTTTCTTGTGGCTGATCGAATGGCCTGAGTCTTGTTCGACTCTAGAAGTTCATTTTCTTTTGTCTCCGAGTCATTTGCTTCAGAGATCAGGACCAGGCCAGCCAGATTGGCATTCCACCTGGATGTGGTCACTTCATTAGGAGAACATAGTTTAGCATGGAGGTATTTTAGACTAGTTGCTATTCAGCTAGGGGACAGGAATTTTCAAGCTAGTTTGATTTTGATGGACATGCAGGATTATGATGTTATCCTGGGAATGGATTGGCTGGCACAACATTCAGCTGTGATAGATTGTGCGAAGAGAAGAGTTCTTGCAGAGTGTCCAGGGCAAGGCTAGTGTATAGTACAAGGCACTAGGTCAGGAGAGCCCAGAAAAGTGATTTCTGCTATCAAGGCCTATCATCATCTGGCAAGAGGCAGTGTGGGCTATTTGGCTTGTGTGACAGTTATTACTTCGCCTGTGGTCGAGATTTAGGACTTGCCAGTGGTGCAGGAATATCCTGATATTTTTCCAGAGGAATTGCCAAGCATGCCATCACACAGGGAAGTGGAGTTTGTGATTGATTTGGTGTTGTGCTGGGATCAGGTCTTATTTCCAGGGCTCCATATAGGATGGCACCTGCTGAATTAAGAAAGCTTAGGAATCAACTGCAGGAACTGATGGATAAGGGATTCATTTGTCCCATTGTTTCACCTTAGGGAGCACCGGTCCTATTTGTTAAGAAGAAGGATGGTTCACTTTGACTCTGTATAGCCTACCGGATGTTAAACCAGATTACTGTAAAGAACAAGTATCCACTGCCCAGGATTGACGATTTATTCGACCAATTGCAGGGAGTATCGATGTTTTCCAAGATAGACTTGAGATCGAGATACCATAAGTTGAGGATCAGTGAGCCAGATGTGCAGAGGACAGCCTTTCGCACCTGTTATGGACATTATGAATTTCTGGTTATGCCATTCGGGTTGATGAATGCTCTGGTTGCTTTTATGGATTTGATGAATAGGGTGTTCAGACCCTATTTAGATCAGTTTGTGGTCATCTTTGTGGATGACATTCTAGTGTATTCTTCGGATGTTCAAACTCACTGGAGGCATTTAAGGATCGTACTGGAGACACTGAGGCAGTATCAGCTTTATGTCAAGTTCTCCAAGTGCGAGTTTTGGCTGGAGGAGGTGTCCTTCCTTGGTCATTTCATTTTAGGGGAAGGCATTAAGGTAGATCCAGCCAAAGTTGAGGCTATGAGCAGTTGGGCCAGACCGAAGACAACAACTGAGATTAGAAGTTTTCTTGACCTAGTAGGATATTATAGGAGATTCATCTAGGATTTCTCCAAGATTGCTGCACCATTGGCCAGACTGACCAGAAATGAAGTGCGCTTTGCCTGGGATTGGCAATGCAAGGAGAGCTTCAATGAGTTGATGGCTCGTCTGGTATTAGCCCTAGTCTTGACTTTACCCTCTAGGAGTGGCAGTTTCATAGTCTACGATGATGACTGTGGAACTGGTTTGGGGTGTGTGCTGATGTAGCATGGTAGGGTGGTGGCGTATGCCTCGCGCTAGTTGAAAGATCATGAGAAGAATTATCCCACCCATGATTTGGAGATGGCAGCTGTTGTGTTCGTCTTGAAGATTTGGAGGCATTATTTGTATGGCGAATAGTTTGAGGTGTACACAAATAATAAGAGTCTGAAGTACATCTTTACCCAGAAGGATTTGAACCTGAGACAGAGGTGCTAGGTGGAGTACATCAAGGATTATGATTTCAGTTTGTTATAACACCTAGGGAAGGCAAAAGTGGTTGCAGATGCCGTAAGAAGACGCACTCATGTCATGCCTAGTCTGATGATTCGTGAATGGAAATTGTTAGAGGGACTAGTGGAGTGCAAGCCTGGGAGACAATCTCAGGGAACTGCTAGAGTGGTGTTGGCCAATTTGTCCGTTCGCCTGAGGATGATCGAGGTGATGGTCACAGCTCAGCAATATGATTCTTTTGTGTCAAATATCTGGAGGAGGCTGGAGGTTGGTAATGCCCCTCAGTATTCAGTTGAAGTAGACGGTGGGTTGAGGTATGATTTGAGATTATATGTGCCTCAAATAGAGGAAATCAAGAACAGTCTATTGGACGAAGCTCACCGCTCCAGATACACTATCCATCTAGGAAGCACCAAGATGTATAAAGACCTAAAAAGGAATTTCTGGTGGCTTGGGATGAAAAGAGAGATTGCTGAGTATGTGGCGAAGTGTGCAACCTATCAGATGGTGAAAATAAGGCACTAAAAGCCCGGAGGGACTTTGCAGCCTTTGGACGTTCCATTGTGGAAATGGGAAAATGTATCGATAGACTTTGTGACGGGTTTGCCATGAACCCAAAGAAAGAATGATACAGTTTGGGTGATAGTGGATCGCTTTACAAAATCGACCCATTTCTTACCAATGAGGGTAAATCTTCGTTTAGTAAAACTGACGGAGTTGTATATGACTGAGATTGCGAGATTGCATGGTGTCCCAGTGTCTATTGTGTCTGACAGAGACACATGGTTCGCATCGAGATTCTTGGGAACTTTACAAGAGGCTTTCGGCACGATGCTGAGCTTTAGTACTACCTTTCACCCCTAGACGGATGGCCAGACAGAGAGGACCATCCAAATACTAGAGGACATGTTGAGGGCCTGCGCCTTAGACTTTGGTGGTAGCTAGGAGGATCACTTACCTCTGATCGAGTTTGCATATAACAACAGTTACCACGCCAGCATTGGTATGGCACCATATGAGACATTGTATGGCAAACCCTACAGGACACCCACTTGTTGGAATGAGGTGAGTGAGAGACAGTTAGTTGGGCCCAAGATCATACAGTAGTACGAGGGCAAGATAGATCTGATCAGGAAGAGGCTGTTGTCTACCCAATGTCAGAAGAAGAGTTATGCAAATAGGAGGCAGAGACCTCTAGAAATTCGAGGTAGGAGACTTCGTATTCTTGAAGGTGTTACCAACCAAGGGTGTGATGCGGTTCGGTAAAAGAGGCAAGTTGAGCCCAAGATACATCAGACCGTACCATATTACTAAGAGGGTTGGTGAGGTGACATACAGACTAGATCTACCTCTAGAGTTGGCTGGTGTACATAACACCTTCCATGTATCTATGTTATGGAAGTGTTTGGTCGATGCGTCCCAGGTGATACCAGTGCAGCTAGAGGAGCTGAGAGAGGACTTATCTATGGTGGAAAATGCAGTTTAGATACTGAACAGAAAAGAGCAAGTCCTCAGGAATAAAGTGATTCTATTGGTGTTAGTTCAGTAGCAACATCATGGTACAGAGGACGCTACATGGGAGCATGAGGTGGACATTTAGAGACAGTACCCCTACTTATTTTATTAGAGCTGAATTTCGAGGACGAAATTCTCTGAAGGGCGTGGGATGTGACACTTGGGCCTGATTATCCATTTTAATTGAAAAATCATGTAATCACTTATAATGTTGCATAAATGGTTTATTAATGGATAATCTATTGTTTCTTGTGAGTGTGAGGACTTGGTTGACTTTTTGTGCACCTATTTGTGATCTGGGACCAATGTGGAGTCCAGTTTGAGGATGCACAGTCACCTTGATTTGCATGCCTATCCTTTTCTTCTTTTTCTTTCCTTCTTTTTCTCACTCTCACTCTCTCTCACTCTTTCACGAGCCCACACCATTTCTCGTCTTCTCCTTCCCCTTTCCCTGACCTATGCCACTAGCGACACCAGCCCATGTCTCCCCGTCCCTTCTGACGGGATGGGAAGCCGATGCAACGCAAGGAGGAGAGGGAGATATAGAGGGAAGGAGGCACCGAGTGAAGGAGGAAAAAGAGAAAGGACGAGGAACTGAGGAGCCAGAGGAAGAGAAGGAAGGACTGAGCCGTGTGCGTCGCCGTCGTAGGTCACCAAGGCTACGCCGGGGTGTGGGGAGGATGTCGGGTGTGCTCCCTGAGGTACGTGACCCTCTTCCTCTCTCGTTTCCATGTTTTCAATTCAACATGTTAAATGCATGAAAATGATAATAAATGCATGTAAAATTGTAGAGAAATAGTGGAATGGTTGAGAATGTGATAAATAGCATGAATATGTATATATCATGTGGTTAGGATGGGAATTAGTAAGGTTATACGAGATTTAGGGATGTAAGCTACAGTAGATGTTAATGAGCTTCACCCCTTTGTGATTTTCGTGTGAATTGTAAAGTGAATGGATTGATGAATGGTTTAAGGGGTTTTGAAGTAGACTCAAGGGTCTACACCCCATGATTTACTTGCATTTTATGATATGTGTTTGGGGGGTCCACCGGAGGCTCCCAATTCCGACGAATGCGAAGTCTGAAACAAGGGAGGTGCCCTGGTCGCGAGTAATTCGACATACCGAATTCCTATCAGATTAAGCTAGGATACCTGGCTTCGGTAGGCCGAAATCGCTCAGTCGACAGAAACAGGGAGTTTTAGTATATTGAAAATGTTCGATGTACCAAACTAGGGATTTTCAGTATACCGAACTTTATTTTCAATCTGTCGATTTTGCCGTAGTCCTGATATATATAAATGTGAACATAGAATGGAAATAAAAGATTCTAAAATGGACAATGAGCTTGTGTTAATGGTGTTTTCTGCATGTAAATAACATGGAGGAATATAAAACCCAAATAGGTAAATTTGGGAATGGTTTTCGGTTTGAGACCCGAAAAATGAACAAAAGTAATTTAATGTGTGGTTTTGGGCATGAGACCCAATTTATGGTTTTAGAGCATGGTTTTTCCTGAATTAAGTTGGAACCCAAGTAGAGGGTCATGTGTTGCTTGGAATAAGCTCTTGCATCAAAAAGAATGAAATGGAAATGGTTTTGAAAAGGAAAACTTAAAGAGTTTTGAAAATATAACACTAATAATGTGTTAAGGAACCACAAGAGTTGTTGTCGACAATGTGGTAGGAGTATGAGACTCCAATGAAACTAATTGTCAGATACAACTGTGGTTGTTGAGCTTGAGACGATGTAGGCTGAGCTTGGGTTATTGAACTTAGTTGTTTAGGTCATCGAGCTCGTGACGGTGTAGGCTAGGCCTAGGTGTATGAGACCTAAGTGTCTGGGTCATTGAACCTAGTTTTTCGGGTCACCGATGGGACATTAGACAAAGACGTATCCCCTTGCTTATGAAATGAATTAAGGCCGATTGGCCAGGGCGGTGTCATCCCGCATGGGGAATTTCACCGTGGTAGTGCAGGGAGGTTGAGGAAATGATATCCTTGCCTACTGCTTGTATGCCTAGTTACTCCTAATCAAGGTAACATCAATAAACAAAAGTGGAAATCAATAAGAAAAGTGTGTGTGGTTTTGTGAAAAATGAAAAGAAATGTTGTTTTGCTAGGATTGGACTTATGAATGGTCCTAAAATCCTAGAATAAAATAAGAATTGTGTTTTAACCAGTTCCCAGCCAGTATTTATGATTTTGGTTTTGAGCCTGAGAGGCATTGTGTTTTACGCTGGATCTGGTGGGAAATGCGGTTTCGCAGGATATGAGTTTAGAAAGTGATTTTTGTCTTGGGAAGAAATCCCAAGCAATAAAAAGAAAGATGAGTTTTGAGAAAGAATATGGTTTTGGAAACGATTTCCAGATATTTTAAAAGAAAAAGGAAATGCGAGTTTTGAAAAGAGTATAGTCTTGGGAACAAATTCCCAAGTAATTTCAAAGGAAAAAGGAATTGATGTTTTAAAATGGATTTTCAAAAAGAAAATCAAGTTTTTTAAACTAAAAGTTGTGTTTTTAGTAATGTTGCTGGATATTATTATTTTTGTGTTTGGGGTACGTACTGGGTGACTTAAATGTCACTCACGCGTACTTTACTTGGTTTTCAAGTGCAAGTCATGTGCAGTCGAGTTCTAGTGCTGGAATCGAAGCTTCTAGCCGCACATCTTTTCCTAGAGGTGAGCCTTAGTTACAGTTATTTAATTTTATTGTAATTAGTGTAATTTCTCTTATGATACTGTGATCTTGGTAGCGTGCCCAGGATCGGGGTGTTACACATTCTCAGGAGTTCCAAAATAAACTCTTTTCCTAGTGTAGACACCCCGATTTTGAAGTCACTTGGCAGCAGGCTCCTCCGGTTGATGCTCTAGTTGCAACCACCAAAATCCTAGCCCACTTAGGCCCGCACAAGCCCATACAAGCCCATTAGGCCCGCGCAAGCCCATTAAGCCCAATTAGACCCACATTGGCCCACTCTGACCCAATTAGACTTA
>JAMKQA010029574.1:0-17147 GCA_024699735.1 Posidonia australis
AGGAGATTTATAAATGATTTAAATCTCAATTTGATAAGTGGTCCAATAGAGATGTATTGTGATAACCAAACGGCAATTAGTCTTATACATAGTGGTGCAAATAATTCAAGAGGACAGCATATTAACTTACACTATCACTATATTCGTGATATGGTGAAGGAAGGAGAAATAAAATTGAGTTATATTCCTATGGAAGATATGATTGCTGATCCTTTGACAAAAAGAATTACAGCGGGAAGATTTCCATGGATGATGAAAATGAACAACATTTTCATGAATAGTGGGAGTGGAAAATTAAAAATTAAAATATACACTTCATGGATAGTAGTAGTGGAAATAAGACATCTCTGTGCATGGAACTTGTGCATGATCTTCATGACCAAGTGGGAGATGTGAGTAATGGTCATTAAGGAAGGGTAGTGAAACAGACGACTGTTTCATCCATTTATGGCTGGACATAAAACCATTGAAGGTCGGATTTACTCCAGCGGTTACAAGACCTTAATGACCGGAATTCTAACGACTTGGGGGAACCATTGGAGGAGGGGCAGAGGAGTGGTGAAGGTCCCTTATAAATAAAGGATAAGGTAGAAAGAAAAAACCAAACAAAAAGGACTTACATCTATCTTCCTCCTTCTTGACCATCGTCGGAGCCTCCAAATCCTCCGATCGCCGGAATCTCCTGCTCGTCGACGGACGAAAGCCATCAACAACAGCATCACCATCTTCTAAAGTTAACAATCGGACTAGATCTCTAAGATCATCATCCCTGCCCAAAAAATTCTCCGTTGGAATCGAGCTAGTAGGTTGCGCTATGGGAACATTGTGTAGCTTCGTACTCCCATCTTCCTTCGCCACTTGAATCGCCTTCCTCATGTCGCCTATTAGCTGAGTTTTCTTACCAAACGTCTCCGCCAACTCCGGGACCACGTGCTTAAACGTATCAATCGTCAAGAGAGAGGCCGTGAAGATTCTTACCTCCTTGACTAATTCCTACTTTGGAGCCAATCACCACGACCAGAGCTTCTCCAGCCACTGCACCGCAGTGCCGTGATTCCCTTGGGCCCTGGCCTCGGTGCTGACCAGCTCGTACTTGCAGGCGTTGAGCACGCCCTCGCCTCTGTAGGCGAGCTTCTTGACCTCCCGGAGCCAGCCGCGGACGAACTTCGCTCGGATGTCCATCTCCTCTGCGTCTGCCATGGTGGGGCGACATAGCTCCCACGCGTCCAGCACGGCTTCCAACTGGTCCGCCAGATCGCGGAGCTCACAAGGGAACTGCTCGTGGTCGTAGAAATTGATCAGACGGACTTGTGGGGACGTTTGGCCTGACATCGCATGATCTTTTGCTGCTGCGTTTTCTGCGTTTTTCTCATATCTGAAGATACGAGGAAGGAAACTAGTTAACCCAGCAAATAGCCATTTAGGAGCTCAGTTTAGTGTACACCAAGTGCTACAGTGATCATATACTTGAGATAATCTTTGATAATGATTATTTTCTATAGTTTATCGAAAATAATCGCTTACGGATAAAAAGTCGAACCAAATATACATAAAAAAAAAGTCAACTTATTTAAAAATGTTAATTTATTTCTTATGTGTAAAATTCATCAAAAACGTTAAAAATGAAAAACTATAGGAGGTAATTTTTTGAAAAAAACTAACTTTTCACTATAATCAATTTACCTATAATCATTACCAAATGTAACCTTAGAGTAAGCAGAATAAGTTAATTTTTTAAATTATCAAACAAATTAATTTATTTCTATAGCCGTTTGTCTACAATCGTTGCCAAACTCTACTTAAAACACAAAGCATGAGATTAAAAGGTTTTGTATATGCCAAATCTTATTCCAATGAATCTCAACCATTCAGTGAAGCTTGTGAAGGGAAGATGATGACATGGGTCTCATACTTTGGTGCATGATTTAATATAGAAATTTGATTTTCTCATAGATAGCTCCAAACAGCACATTGGCAACTCAAATTTTGGGTTTTGATTCCTTGAAATAATAGCCAAAGGTTGGTGAGAACTGATCCTTTTTGGTAGAAGTTGAATCGTGACAGCCTCAAAGTTGTTCTGAATTCTATCTTGGGAGAAGTTCAACTGATAGAGCTGCTCAAAAGTGATCCACGTTTTACAATGGTCCATGGGACCCTTAAGTAGATGATTCTTCAAGATGATCCAAATTTGTGTATTTGGATGTGGATCGGCTCTCATGGAGCCACGTCTTGGAATGGGGCATATCTGTCACTAGGATTTAATCACATCTTGTATTAGGGCAAATTTATGGTCCAAATTGCTTCTAAATGTTGACTTGAGTGTCGAAACATCTCCAATTAGAATCCTCCGATTTAAGATCTTGACTTTCTATATTTGTCTTAAGGGCTGATTAGATCCTAATCACCTTCTTTAGTTGGTATTTATTAGCTAATCATCTCGTAACCTCCTCCCAAGCTACTCAACTTGAACGAGCCTCCAATTCTCTTTTCAATGGTAGCATGGTGTTTAACCCTCATAGTTTGATTTTCTTCTCTTGTATAGCTAGCTTAGGGGGGAAAACCTAGTAGATTAAACACATGCAAGAGTTATGTTTTTATATCTTTTCTTTCATTGCATTAGGATCAAATATCAAACTCGCGACAAAAGAAGCAACTGGAATCGGAGAAGGAGTTAATGAAGTTTACGAGGAGCAAAAGAAGATTGAATGTCTCCATCAAGTTAGAATGAAGAAAGAGCACACTTTTGGACATGTTGAATTCGAAAAGCTAAAATGTACTGAGGTTGAACTCAATTAAGTTATGTGTTTAATTTTATACACACACACACAAGAGTAATTCTATGTTTAATTAACAAAAATTTGACTAAAGTTTGACATTTCTAACTTAAGGCTATAACCAGAGAAATCTGAAAGTTTATTCACAAACTCTAAAGTGGGAAATGATGATAGAAGCAACAATCAACAATCAAAGAAGTTAACATTTATCTTCAATGGTTTTGAGTCAAGTTGAAACTTGTTTTTAATTTATTCTAGTATAAGTGATTGAATGGTTTGATATTGTTTGATTTTTCATGGTGAATGATTTATCCGATTTTGGAGATGAAATGAGATGTTAAGGTTCCTTTCATTTATTTTTTTATTTTTTTGATAATTAACTAGTGGTGAGATTTCATGACACTGTTGCATGGAGATAAGTGTCAAACAACCAAGACAATTTGTTTCTTTAAACAAAAATTCTTCTTTCTTTCTTTGATAAAGCTCATGATTCAATTTTTCCTCTTTTTTGAAATCTCATCTCAGAAATTTAGTTACTGTCAACAATTACTTTGGCTATTGTATTTACTTCAAATCCGTCACTATTTGTTCAATATGGTCCTTGTGATAACAAAATTTTCATTGAAACAACTTTAAAGCTTGTCACTGTTTATTAACTTAATTACCTTTTTAGTTTTAGTATTTAAATTTTAAATCCATGTGGTTTTTGGATTTGTGGTTTCTTATATTTAATTGTTTGTATAAGATATACTAGGGACAAATGCATGATTGAGATGGGGTCTCATCTAAGAGGTACATGAGGGAACATGTATCAGATATGCTTCTTGTATGTGTGTGTATATGGTATATGGGTATAAGATATTAGACAAGTACTTGATGTGTGATTATTTTGTTGGTTTAGTGTTGGATTTTATTATTCTTAAAGAAGCGATGGTTGTTTCTAGATTTCTATTATTTTGGAAAGATATTACCATATTGTTAGTACTTGTTATGTGTAATGATGATATGCTCAATAGACAACAATCATGAATATTATTTAAAAAAGAGAGGAAAGTAAATAGATTATCTAATTACTCAGACCTATTAGTGGATATGTGTGGAAAAAGTAATTGTGTTTTTTTGTCTTGTTTTCCTAATAATTTTAGATAATTGACATGTTAATTCAATAACATGTGAAAAGTTAGGTGATGGTTGATGGTCGTGGATTGATTATTGTAGTGTACAAAATTATTTTTTACTACTTTATTGTTACCTTTATAATGCCTAATCTAATCTAGTTTGAGTAGATGGTTGTGAATTGATCATTGGTAGAATTAAAATAAATTTAGGCAAGTGTTTTTGTGTTATAATAGAGTATTCACACAATAAATGTTATAAATATAATTTATAGTTTGTAAATTGAATATTCATGATGAAACCAAAGAACCTACTCGACCCAATCCGAAATTTGAGGGTTGGGTTGAGTCTAGACTTACATTAGGTCGAGTATGGATCCAAAATTACTCATTCCAAACTATTTAAATTGTTTCTAGTTTACCCTTATGTTGATCCAACCTAACCCATGTGCACCTTTTAGTAAATGATAAGTGTGACAAAGCTACTCTTAAGTTAATAAATCAAGTGAAGGGCTGATTTCAAAATAAATACCAAGGATAATCTTGTCAAGTTCCTTTTTTTTTTTTTTTTTGATAAGAATGGTAGGTAATTGGCAAGTTCACACCGAGAAAGACAATGTTTGCTCTTAAAGTCAATGGTAGGGGGTTGATTTCAAATTATATCAATGTTTGAAGGAGACACAACACCTTAATCAAAGAACTGTTATTGTATTTTAATATAGCTAAATTGGTGGGAACATTTCATCATCAATCACTTATTTTTTTTTTCCAGATCTTTCACACAATCAAGGAGCAAGCAGCTGACGTGCCTTTGAAGTTTGAGAAAGTATCTAGAACATAACAGCAAATATTTATAACTCCTTCTATTGGAAAGAGGGGAAAAAAAAGAAGAAAAGAAGCTTTCCTCAACCGAAATGTCTCTCCTTTAGAAAACTTACAACATTGCTTGAATACGCTTTACAAAAATTATTACATTGCTTGAGTCAAGCCATGCAATACCCTTGGATTGCTAGAGAGGGAGCCAATCCTTGTTACTTGTACAACCACCATTGCCAACCAAAAAATGACAAGCAATGCAGAGAATTTAAAGACAGATCCGTTTTCTATTCAAAAAAGCAATGAAAAAAAAAAAAAAAAAAAACTTCCATGGCTTCTTTGTTTGAGTTGATTGAATGAGCAATCCTCCGGATGACATTCGTCGGAGAGAGCAAGAGCCTGCGATGCTCGACGAAGTGGTATATGCATACCAACATACATGTAGATATAGATGTATATTATTTTAGATAATTTACAAATACAATAACAAACTTACAGGATTGCCTAAGTCAAAGAAAAAACCCACAAAAATTAAACAAGATCGAACCTAATTCCAAACAATGCAAGGGGGCAACATAATCATTAAGATCCCATGGTTAGGTCAAGTTTGGATATGTGAAGTTGGAGTCTAAGGTCTAAACAATAAGACTCATGGATCCATAAATTTAAACTTGATAGACCCATTTGTTTAGTAAGAAGGTCTGGATTCAAATGTACCTAGAGTCTTGACCTATGGATCTGTAAATTCGAATTATATTATAATAATTATATTTAAATATATAATAATACTTAAAAGTTAAAATCTTAATTATAATTTAAGTTAAAATTCGTTCCATTTAATTTATTATTATATGTTTATTAAGTATTTAACTTTATTTTTATTTATTTTTTTATCGAGTAAGATAAAAATAAGTAATATATTAATACCATATCAAATGACGTTGATGATGCACGTGAAGTTGAATAACTCGTCTATTTACAATTAAAATCTATTTTCTTAAAAAAAAAATTAAATAAATTATGTCATATTTATATGTAAAAATATTTTATTTGCAAATGATGGAATGAAAAATATGATACAAAGATATAAAAAAATTATGTACTTTCAAACAGACTTATTTAAATCGGAGACCTAAACTCAGATCTATTATCTTCACAGACATATAATTTACAGAGTCTTGAAAAAATAATGAGTTTGGAATTAAATATAAGTAGATCCGACCAGACCCACCGACCCACTGCGAGGTATCCATGGCCATGGCCCATGGGTCCATGTATCTCGTAAATTTGCACCAACGCGAAGGCATTTTTTGAAAGATTCCAGGTTGGAATTTCTGTCCAATCTATACGCTTCTTCCATCTAAAAAAAATCCCGAAAGGGGGAAAACAACGCACTGGACTCTTCCCTTGGTCGAGCAAACCAAAGCCCTAGATCTCCGGAGCCATGGCGTCTCGGAGGAGAATGCTTCTGAAGGTCATAATCCTCGGAGACAGTGGGTGAGTTGTTCTCCTTTCCCCATCCTTGTCGGTGTTGTTGTTTTGGAGTTTTTGATTGGTTTTGGTTTTTCAGGGTGGGCAAGACTTCGCTGATGAACCAGTATCCTTTCTGGGTTTGGGCTTGGTTTGGTGAAATTTTTTGTTCCTTTTTGTGTTTTTTGTTGTTGGATCGTGTTGGTTTGGCCTTGACATGTGGTAATTCAGATATGTGAATAGGAAGTTCAGTAATCAGTATAAGGCCACTATTGGTGCGGATTTCTTGACCAAAGAGGTTCAATTTGATGATAGGCTTTTCACTCTTCAGGTCAGTGATGATTCCTCTTCTGTGTTCTGTTTTAAGAATACATTTTGCTTGTGGGCGTGAGAAAACATTTCCTCCCAGTGTGGTTTCCATGGATAATTAGAGATTTTTGAATGGTTATGTTTTTTTTTTTTTGGTGAATTGTTGCTTCTAGCGATGTTGAGGTTTTAGATCAAAGTTTGAGTTTGTGTTATTTTTCATGTTTGGATAGTTAGACTAGGATTGATTGAAGTACTAGAACAGTAGTACTTCATCACGGCAAGAAAAGCTGTTGGAAGCGATTTGTCCTTCCTATCTGTTTTGAATGTCTGACTCACGCTAATTTTGTGATTTCGACTGTTAGTATTAGACTATTATTATGTTTCCTGGTCCTACATATCAAAGTTGTTCAGTTAAACTTCTGGTTATATTGGCTTATTGCATTGATTCTCTTTAAGATCAGTTGTTTGATTATGATTTCAGAAAGGTTACTTGGAACTTATGTCCTTGGAACTTATGTCCTTGGAACTTAAGTACATTGCTTTCCTCATGTAGTTTCTACATTATAACTTGGGTGTTGGTGTGTCGGTTGAGGATATAAAAATGAAAATTTTCTGGGGTCAGCTGGTTTCTGACTATTGACAAACCTTCTCCAACACCCCTTGCAATTTCCAGTGACATTTCTGAAAATTCAAGAGGACGCCATGGCTTCCAAGTTCCTTAACCTTTGGCTCTGTTGAGTATACAGACATAAACCCTTGGTAATGAAACTTGGTATGTGTAGATATCAGGAAATAGAATCTTCTTAAGATAGGACTACTCAGTATTCATGTAGCTGGGTAATCCAGCATAGAATCATGAGACAAGTATAAAATTATTAATGGATAGTAGTGCTCCCACTACATTGTAAAATTCGTACCTTTTTTTTTGTTTGTTGTTTGCTCTGCATTGGGATTTTATTGTTCCTATTCTTTCAATGCTTCTTGTAAGTTTTTATACTAACATTTGTCCATTCAATGTCTTTGGAAATTTTGATTGGGCTTGGAGCTACAGTCTCAAAATGGGATAGATTTTTGGAATTCAGCGTTTGAGTTCAATTTTGTGGAGACCATGGTCATGGATGGCCTCTTTGCTACGAGTGGTATCTTGAAATTGGAACAATAATATAAGAAAGTAGTTTTTCCTGTTGTTTAAGAAGACTCTTTCCTTAGTGATTCCCTTCTTTTTTTCAAGCATCACTAATTATTCTAGGTTGTCCGGAATTGGTGCTAAGTTGAATCTTGTATGATTCCTTTGCCATGATGAACTTCATGTCCATTTTCAAAAGAGTTTTTATTCCTTAGTTTGATTTTTTATTTTTGTGAAAGTAGTGTTCTTCTGGGTTGCTGTACAGTGGGTAGCTTCTATGACCAAATGATAGATTCTTGCTGAGATTCTTTTCAAAAGCTATGGCAAAGTGAAGTTCTACATTTTTCTACAGAAGAATTTCAGAACCTCCTTGTTCATTTCAGAACCATCTTTTTTGATGCTTTTGTATGAGAAATTTTCCCTAGGCTTGAACAAGATTAGCATTTATTTTGTTGATGCAAGATACAATGAGCTAATGTGATCACTTGTTTAACACTCTTTAGAATTTTTTTATTCTCCTGTGAGAGTTTTGGAGTTCATGTGTGGCATGAAGTCGGTGTAGTTACATACATGGAGTCTTCGTGGTGATCCTTATTTTGTTCAGGCAGTCAGCTATACAGGAAGATTAGACTACCTTGGGATAAGGGATTTAACCTCACTGATGGAGGAGATTCTTATTTAATACAAATGGTTGGCCACTAACTTCTACTAACTTTAGACTCTTATAGCATGGTGATTTTCATAAAAGATGATATTAAGACAGCCATTGTATTCAATTTGGAGTTGAATTGAGCCTTGTTGATAAATTTTCATTTCATTCTTGTAACATTTTTTTTGGTTTCTTCCTTTTCGGATACCCATTATAATCTATAAATCTATGCTAAAGGCTATATTTTGCTCCCATGTTGAGTAGCTGCAGGGAAATTTCATGTTAATCCTTTTCGGATACCCATCTGACCTTTATTGTCCGTTGAATAATTGTGTGTGTGATATTTGCATATTTCATAAGTTCCTGAAATATAAATAGTTCATCAATGCACTTTGCTTATGTTATACATGTCAATCATCAGTTGATAAAGATTCATAACGTGATGTTTGACATTTGAGGTTGCTAAACATGTTAGCTCAAATATCATGCTAACTAACTGATTGTTTTTTAGGTTTATGCTCATTTGGCCTCAAGGTTTTGCTGCATGTTGTTTCTTTCTCAGAGCATGTCCTTTCTTAATAAAAAAGAGAGTTATTGTGATCTGTGATGCATGTTTGAAAGATATCGTGCATATGAAATTGTTATTTTATGTACCTTCTTGTTCTGAAATCCAACTTCCGTTGGAAACAATGAAACCTTGTTTTTGGATGACATCCAGATATGGGATACAGCAGGGCAGGAAAGATTTCAAAGTCTTGGTGTGGCCTTTTATCGGGGTGCAGATTGTTGCATTCTTGTGTATGACGTTAATGTCATGAAATCCTTTGATAACCTGAATCATTGGAGGGAAGAGTTTTTAATTCAGGTAATTACTGTTTACTATATACACCATAGCTCGTTTCCCAATTTTGTGATCCCAGAATGTGAATGATATTCCTCTCGGTTGTTCTAACTTATAGGCGAGTCCATCAGATCCTGAAAACTTTCCATTCATTGTATTGGGGAACAAAGTAGACATAGATAGTGGCAACAGCCGAGTGGTAACTTCTGAAATCAATTAGATGTGATCAGTCTTTTGCCTTGTAATAGCATTACTGCTGTTTAATGTACAGCATTCGACTTTCTGCTTTCTATTTTTCAGGTGTCTGAGAAGAAAGCCAAGGTTTGGTGTGCATCAAAAGGCAACATCCCCTACTTTGAGACATCTGCCAAGGAGGGGTTTAATGTTGAAGCAGCTTTTGAATGCATTGCAAGGAATGCACTTAAGAATGAGCCTGAAGAAGACATGTGAGTCAAATCTTACTTGATTTGGTTGATAGTGGGTCAGACTTAAAAATATGTAGTTTTGTGTTTGTATTTCTCTCAAATATCTTGCATACCATATCATAATGAGGTTTTCGGTGTGTATGTTTTGATGCCACAGATACCTTCCAGATACCATTGATGTTGCTGGTGGAGGACGACAGCTGGGATCATCTGGATGTGAGTGCTAAGAGTATGCTCATGATTTGCTGCAGTTCATTGTCAATTTCATCTTGTTGCTGATTATCTCTTCTGAAAGGCAGATACCATCTTCCTGTTTGTGTTCTGGTTTTGGTCATGGATTATGAGATTGAGATCACTGGTTGCATTTTTGGATCTCCCCACTCACATTGAATCCAAGATCCAACCTCTGTATTTATTCATATCTGAAGAAATCTATCACTGTGTTCATTCCGTCCCATCTAAACTTACCCTCTCCCTGGGTTAGTGATGCTTTTGTGTTTGATTAATTATTTCTGTCATTGCGATTGGAAGTTATATACTTGGAAGTCTTTCAATTGATATGCCTATTTTCCCTTTCCTGATCCGTTTGTCTGAACTAGTTATCTTTCCTTGGGAGTATCCTTATTAAATATGAACACCATCTCATTGCTTGAAGCAAAAATAAAGATCTACGCAAAAGAGTACAAATACAATTTACATTTGTAAGGTTGTTTAATCATTAAGGATCGGAATTTAACTCATGAATGCTTGTATCGCTATGAGTTGATGTGTTCAATTTGTCCTTGGTACCTGTGTAAGGTCTAGAAAGTATTTCCTGAATGTGTGCTTCGAGCACATACGAGATGCATACTCTTTACTGGATAAGATCGTCTCATATATTTATTTCATGGTCTGATTCAATCTATATGTGGGATGTAAATAAATATGGTCACCCATTACAAATTTTGTCCCTTTATCTATTACCCCTCTACCGTTTTACATGGTAGGGTAATTGAGTAACTATTTTCTTAATTGTTTCCTCATTACCTGTTTTAGTCATAGAGTTGAAAAACTTGATGAATATCTTTACATTGACAAGTTTGACGTTGTTATTAAATGAATCCAGAACTTACTTTAAGTCGGTTCTTATTCGTTAGATTTAATCTGGTATATGATCAAAGAAAATCGTACACCTCCACACATTCCGCACGCTTGTTTGTTGGCCCCGTGATGTTGCAAAGTAATCTCCAATGTTGGGGCTATGAATATGATATTTTTTTTGTTCAAAGCTTGTTCCTATGATTTGTTATACCACTTGCCGAAGTGACTTGTGGCAAGCTTGTCTGCACTCCATCTATGCTTTTAAAAGGAAATTTACTTTTACTCCAGCTCTGGAAGTGTAGACAAATTCTTTTAGGGTCTCTTTCCATTTAAATTCTTCAATTCTTAATTGACAATTGATGGATTCAAGAAATTGATAATCGAAAGTTTGGATAATTTCTCCTTCAATAGCAACAACCTTATTAATGGCCTAACTTATAAGCTTAAACATGTAAAGAGTGTCATTAAACAGTGGATTCTTACTAAGAGATTGTAGAGAAATATTAGGTTGGAAGAGATTAAATTGCATATCCTTGATCTAGATACTCAAGCTGAGTAGAGGCAATTACGTAGACATTTATGGAAATTGTATCAATCACTTAAACATGAATATTATAAACTACTTCTAAAGTAGGAATTATATTGGAAGCAGAGATCTTTGGAAGCATATATTATAAACTACTTCCATAAATTGCATATCCTTGATCTAGATACTCAAGCTAAGTAGAGACAATTACGTAGGTAGTTATGGAAATTGTATCAATCACTTAAACATGAATATTATAAACTATTTCTAGAGTAGGAATTATATTGGAAGCAGAGATCTAAAGTCTAATGGTTGAAAGAGGGAGACTTCAACACAAGTTTTTTTTCTATAAAATAGTTAATGGTAGGAAAAGAAAAAACTTCATTGCTTCTCTAAAAATAGATGGACCACAGGTAAATATCCTAGAAGTAATTAATAATGCTTTTGAAAATCACTTCTTTCAACTATTTAATAATAAAATGATTTATGATGGTAACCTTAATTGGGATATTTTATTCCCATGTAAAATACAGTACCCTGGAATTTTTGAGGGTCAATTCTTAGAGGAGAAAATCAGGATAAGGGTATTTAGATTGGTTGGAAATAAGTCTCCTGGCTTTGATGGTTTTCCTATGAGCTTCTTTCACCAATTCTAGGAAATCATCAACAGTGATTTGATAAACTTGTTCAAATACCTAGAAAGGACCTCTGATATTACTGCATTAAAAGAAATCAACTAAACTTTTATCACCTTTGTACCAAAAAAAGTGGATTTGTCAAAGTGTTCAAGATTATCGTCCTATAAGTTTTTTGAATAGTTCCCTTAAGATAATATCTAAATGTCTAGCTAACAAATTCAACCCTATTTTGAACTTCCTTATTGATAATAGTTAATGTACTTTTCTTCCTGAAAAGAGCATATTTGATTATTTTTTTAGTGACACAAGAGACTCTGTATTTCATGCATCAATCCAATCATCCTGGTCTAGTGCTAAAGCTAGATTTTGAAAAAACATTTGACAATGTTAACTGGGATTTTCTAATTAAATTCCTAAGAGGTTTTGGTTGTGGAGAAATTTGGATCTCCTAGATAAAGATGTGCATCACCTCTGTCAAGTACTCTATCTTAATAAATGATACGTCAAAAGGATTTTTTGAAGCTTCCAATGAGTTGAGACGAAGTGATCCACAATCCCTTTTACTATTTATAGTATCAACTCATGTGTTAAATCAAATGTTGGGCTTAGGCATTTAGAATAATTTAATATTTGACATTCGATTCCCTAGAAATGGACCTATAGTGCTCAATATTCAATATGCAGATGACACTATCTTGTATTTAGCTCCTAAGGAATACTGCATTATCAACACTAAAAGGATTCTGGCATGCTTTCAAGCATGCTTGGTCTTAAAATAAATTTCAACAAGTCCTCTGTGACAGCTATTGGAGTCTAGTAGAATGATATTGATAGATGTTGTAGTATTCTAGGTTGTAAGCAAGAACCCTTGTCTATTAAATACTTTGGTTTATCTCTACATTACAGGAAAGCCTTTTACAATGATTGGGCTCTTGTGATAGAAAAATTAAATTTAAAGCTTGCAACTTGGAAAGGAAAACTTATGTCCCTTGGTGGTAAGCTTACACTTGTAAATTCAGTTCTATCTGTCATGCCTACTTATTATCTTTCAGTCCTTCACCTGTCTGTCAGGGTGGCTTCTGAGATTGATCGCCTTAGAAGTAAATTTCTTTGGTGTTCATCCAGCTCTACTAATAATGAATATCACTTAGTCAATTGATAGAGATTATGCAGATCTAAGAAGTAAGGAGGATGATGTATTATCAACATTAAAAACTTTAGAAGTGCACTCAAATGTAAACTACTGTGGCAACTTGAGACTAATCCCAAGCTTAAGTGGATTGAATTAATTAAGTCTCGATATTTCTCACTCAATAACACTGGTTTCTTGCTAAATGTTGGTTCACCGGGGTCTTCATTATGGTCAGAACTTAGGAGATGTTTCCCTATTCTGAATACATTTTCTAAATTCCTCATTAACTGTGGAGATTAGACTATCTTCTAGGAGAATACTTGGTGGGAGATGGGGGTGCTAAAAAATAGTCTTCCTGACCTATATCAGTTGTCTAAATTGAAAAAGAGTTCAGTAAAAAAAAATGTGAGTTAAGTTCAATAGTGACTTTTTGGGCTTATTTAAGCATCCTGGGGACTATAATCTTGACTTTGATATTTTGCAACACCAATTGGATAAATTGTCTGAGATTGTTAGCAGTTTACAACTAAATGATGAACCTGATAATATTATTTGGACCCCAACTACAATAATTTCTTTTCGGTTAAAAGCTGTTATGATTTTTTGAATGACGGTGGACTAAGATGCCTCTTCAATAATAATATCTAGAATAATAAGATTCCATTAAAAGTTAAACTCTTTCTTTAGTTAACAATTCAGGATAAGATTCTATCTAAAGAAACTATCATGAAAAAAGATTGGCAGGGTACCATCTCTTGTTCATCCTGCTCCTATAGTTGTGAAACCACTTCACATTTTTTTTAACCTGTCCAATAGCATCAATTATTTGGAGATTCTTTTTATCTAATATCTCAACTATTCAAGTTGGTAGTTTGAAAGAAATTTACTCTCAGAGGTTAAATGCAAAATTTTCTGATAGTATTGTAGTATGGAATCTTCTCGTTCCAACTGTATTTTGGATCATTTGGTTGGAAAGGAATAATAGAGTTTTTAGAAATAAATTTAAAGTAACTGATGTTATCTTATTTGATATTATATCATTAATTAAATTTTGGGGAGTAAACTTCTTCTCAAGTCACAACTACGAGTACTTTTCTCATGATCTGGATGATATTTAACAAACTTGGAACCAAGAGAGAGCTAATCTTGTGGTCCAGTCCATTGCTTCCTCAATTGGACTGGTTACACCTGGATCAAGTTCTACAACTACCATCCTAACCACATGCGGTTGAGGATTCGCTTTATGATCTTCTCTAGCCAGAAAATTAGTACTTCTTAAATGAGTCTTGTAATTTGAACTTTTCAATTGGTCTATAATATTTTTGGACTTCTAATTGACCGTTTGGATTCAAACTCTATTTTGGACTGTATTACTTGGTGGTGGCTTTCATAGCCAAGTGAACTTCTACGAATGATATTTATCGATTTCGAAAAAAAAAAACTTTTACTCCAACTTTGGATAGTATTTTTTTAAGGAGCACAAGCTCCAATAGTATTAGCACCAGTGTAAAGATACTGGGCAAAAGTGTCAAGAAACAGAGTAGAAATTAAATTTAAGGTCTTGTTTGGAACTGTTTTTTTGATAAAAAAAATACTTTCCTGAGTCAATCTTATTTTCCTACTAATTTAAGAAATTTTAATGCCTATATTTCAGGAAATTGACCCATTAGAATCTTTGCTTGAGCATAACTTTTTAACGAAATGCTACTTTAAAATCTCAATATAAATATTAATGCATCATTTGAGCGTTTCTATATAGTCATGTAGCTATTTTCTTATTTGAATTTTGTTTTCATACTGTGCGAGATAATCGACTATATGTCATACTTTTATTTTTTTATAAATAATTATAGGCTAGACAGCCTGACGTGCCATGTACATTTTAAAATAATACTTACAAACGAATAAATCATTATATTAGATAGTGAATAAATCAATGAAAATTTCATTGTTTACAACGACAAGTTAGCCGTTCAATCTAATTTAACCATGAATTTGTTAGATTATTTGGCAAAATGATTTCTTGCATGATGATTAGTTATTTTTTATTTAAGCGCAACCACTTGATGCTAACAACTTTAAAACGAAAGAAAAAAATAACCTCATAAATATTGTTATAATTCTTTTAAGACAACAAAGATTAGGTGTATGGATCCAATATCTAAAAGAGACATAAGACAATGGTTCATTGTCACAGTAATTGGGAGAACTTTAAACTCGCTACAGGTCTCAGGTTCGAATCCTAGGACATTTACCTCTTATTATCTCAACCATTAACAAAAAAAAAAAAATCTAAAAGAGACATAGGATATGATATTAACACCATCTCACTTGTGGAGAGCAGTTGTTCCAATGAAAGTGTCATTCTTTTGCTGGAAATAGTTTATGAGAGTACTATCCCTGGACAAAGCTAAAGAAGATGAGTTTTCAAATGTAATCTATTGTGCTTATTGCAACAATAACAAGAAGCTAAACTTCTCAAAAGAGTACAACAAAAAATCCTCCTAAAGAAATCTTAAAAATGGTCCACGTAAACATCTTTCACATTCCTTCTTCCTCAAAACATTCTTATTACCAAATAGAAACTTTATATGAAATTTACATAAATTATATTATTTTGGTTATCCTTAGGAAAATATTTTAATTTTAAAGTAATTTTCTAATAAATTTAATATCATCATTATCATTCACTAGTCATTAATGATAAAATTTTATACTTTAAATTATACTATATCACTTTATTATTAAAGATATCTTTCCAGATATCTTTTTCTTAACAAAAAATAAAAAAATTTCTTTATGTAGCATGAGGAGAAAACCTACATTTGGGTCAACAACTTGATGTTCTGACTAGGAACCTACTTCCCTCTTGGCTTCTTCACCACAAAGGGTTGTTACCAATTCACAGATGATGGATGCCTTTGCTCTAATTTTTAGAATCGCATTTTGGAGATTTATCGATAAAACATGTGACTGATTACAACATCAAGTACTTGTGTATATCCTACTAACCACATGCACATGTTCCATCAAAATTAAGATCGCAAGCTCTCAACTTCAGTTTCTCTGCCATCGTTGACGCAACTAACCATACGTTGAGACTTGTTGAAGTCAATGTTTCCCTCTAGCATCATCCCCTATCCACATAAGTCTTGTTGTATTTGCTCCTACAATTGTCCTTCATGGGCCTGAAATGTGTGGCTATATTATGTTCTTTCAGTCCAGTTACATGGTAGAGTCGTTTTCCCTCCCAAGGAGCACACTTGTATTCAAGATCCTACAAGGAATATAAAGTATAAATAGGTAATTAACATAACCTTGATAAAATTCAACTTTCAGATCTATATAAGACGCTTATACTCATACCTTTTTTTTTTTTTTTGTTAACGGTTGAGATAGTTAGGGGTGAATTTTTATGCATGTTCTAGGATTCGAACCTGAGACCCTGTGGCGAGTTTAGAGTTCTCCCAGCCACTGTGACAATGAGACATTGTCTATACTCATACCTTGTTGTCTTTCTTCTTCCTCATTTGTTGTCCATCGATAGGTCTAACGTCGTAGATGATACTAGTGTTTACTAGCAAAGGCTTAATTGGACTGGGCACTCTATTTATGAGCTTAGACTTTAACAACATCCCACTACTACAATCACCACCTGCCACCTCCCACTTCAAGCACCCACCTCACATGCTGGTGTAGCAAAGGTTTAGTTCGGTAATGCATGCATGAACCGTGTTCCCCTTGATGGAGGAGAGTCTTATTCAATACAAATGATTGACAACCAAGATTGTTGCTGATACCTCCCTCAACTCTAGCTTACACTCTACATTTAAAAAGTGAAACTTGTAAAAGTCCTAAATGCTTGTACAACATACTTCCACCGATTTCCTTTGAAAAAACAACACTATCGACATCTATTTCTCACTCACAACAATACTCAATTGTAGGGGCGGCAATGGGTCGGGTCTAGACCCAAGACCCGTGGGTCTAGACCCGTAAAGTATGGGTCTGGGTCTTGGAAATAAGATCCGTGGATCCGTGGACCCGAACCCGTTAGACCCACTCACTTATTGGGTCGGGTCTGGGTCTAAAAAAATCCAGACCCATGGACCCGCTCACTTATGATATATGTATACTATATATATGTATATATATGTATATATATATATATAGGGAAAGGATCAGATGAGGACATGTCCTCTTTTTAGCATTTTAAGGACAACTTCATATCTCAATATTTAACCAT
>JAMKQA010029575.1:0-15381 GCA_024699735.1 Posidonia australis
ACACACACACACACACACACACACACACACACACACACACACACACACACACACACATATAAATCAAAACATAAGATAACTTAATGCAGGATCAGGGCCTGAATCGCTAGACCGATATGGAACGGTTGACCGAACCTGGGCTCAGGGCACTAGATCGGAAGACTGAAAAACCACTCGGTCGACCGAAAACCCATGATTCGGCAGACCGAAGATGTTTGATCGACCGAACCAGAAAATCTGTCAACACCCAAGACTCCCAAAACAGCAGGCCGAATAAATTTGGTCGACTGAACCAAGGGTCGAGGGGACAATCTGCAATAAAGACGGCATCCCAAAATAATTCGGCACGCCAAACCAGGCGACTACAGGGCAACCTAAAATGGGACCCAAAGCTCAAACCTGCAAACCACCAATCCAAACCATGCAAACAATATATCAAAATGAAGATCTCAACGAGATCTTCCAAACCAGACAAACAACGTCGAAATCCATCGAGTGGATCTCGAGAAAACCACAGAAAACACGAAAGGGACACTATTCACCCCAAACCATAAATACGGAAATAAATGGCCGACAAATGCACAATAAATCCTATAAAATTTACTACAATTACCAGCACACTAACATGCACCTATGGTACAAATTTGGAATCAAAATAAAATCTACGGGGTGTGCACCTCTACCGAAGACTCGGCGACGGGAGACGGACGACGACGCTCCTCCTTTAGCCACGAGCTGCTCGTCTCCTCCACTCGACGACGGCGGCACAGCGGCGGTTGCATCCTCCTCCTCCCGACCATCTCCCTCTCTCTCACACAATCCCTCTCTCCCTTCCGCCTCCCCTCTCTCTTTTCTCTCCCTCTCCCACGTGCAAGAGGAGAAGAAGAAGAAGGAGAAGAAGAAGAAGAAGAGGTGGGGCTCGCAAAAGAGAAAGAAAGAAAAGAAAGAAAGAAAGGAAAGGAAAGAGAAAGAAGGGAAGGAAAGAAAGGAAGCCGCAAGCACGAAACCAAACCACGCGGCCTTCCATGTCCACGTGACTCGTGCCACCAGGGACCCGCCACCAAACCTCAATGACCTAGGAGAAACCCACAAAACTCCTATGGGGGCCAGCACAGCATCCAAACCACACCACGACAAAAGGCCAGAAACCCACAATCCAAGTGTCAAACACCACTGAGAATGTGTCCCATATTAGGCATTGGGACCCCCAATGCTTAACATGCCTGAATTTCACCTTAATT
The DNA here is from genome assembly GCA_024699735.1 of Posidonia australis. Lineage (NCBI taxonomy): Eukaryota > Viridiplantae > Streptophyta > Magnoliopsida > Alismatales > Posidoniaceae > Posidonia > Posidonia australis. Next base: position 1,242 of record JAMKQA010029575.1, read on the forward strand.
ATCTTGTCAAAGGACCACTCCTAAAACCTGGGTCATTACAAGTTGTCTTTATTATATGGAACACACAAAGTCATTTTAACTTCAATATAGTTGCAAGCCATGTTTCTTTGATTGTCATCGTCGATTCTTGCTCATAGACTACTCATATCGAAAGTAGAGGCAAGTTTTTTAGAAGAATATAATCGAATTATTCAACTCACCTCCTAGGTTGTTGGGAGAGCAACTATTTAGTCAACTGTCAAAGTTTGAGTAGATCAATTTTGTGCATGGTGTTGGTCCCCAAACATTAGAAGGATTCGAGAATACTCAAAATTGGACGAAGATCAGCATATTTTTGAAATTACTGTATTGGTCGAAGCTCTTAATTCGTTATAACTTAGACGCCATGCATATTGAGAGGAATGTATTTGACAATGTGTTTTACATGGTATGAGATGTCAAAGGCAAAACGAAGGACACAATGAATGTATGTAGAGATTTGAAGTTGCTTTATAATCGTAAGGACTTGCACCTAAATAATGTATTATCTGATTATATTCTAAATTTTCAATTCTAGACTAATCAGAGAACAATTAACGATCGATCGTCCAACTCTAAAAGATGATGACATCTTAGACTTATTCAGGAAGACATTTCCCGATTAGTTTAGAAATCATGTAAATCAATTTGATCCTAGTCCTAAGCAAAAGCACTTCAAAGACTTAGCTTAAAATCTTATTTTTCAAGTAAATTTGTATGAAACTTGCTTGGTAAATGGGTATCGTTTTCACACACAAGAATATAGTGGAGGATTGACTAATCAAAATTCAGGGGTTATGACGAAAGGATCATGCAATGCAAAAGGCCATATTGACTATTATGGTATCTTCAAATAGATTCTTGAGCTGGAATACTCCAGTGCTAATAAAGTGATATTGTTTCTTTGTGATTAGTATAACCCTAAGGAGGGACTCACACACGACTTCAGGCATGATATTGTAAATGTTATGACATTCGAGTCATTTGTGTTAATTTCATAGGCTGATCAAGTCTATTATGTACCTTAAGTTTTAAGAAAAAGGAAGAAATATGATTATTTCAGTGTAATGAAGATCAAAACACATGCCTACGTTACTGTGGTGAACGATGCTCTAAATAATGAGTTTGAAGACATGTATCAACCTGACTACAAGCCTTCGCAACCAATAGTTGTAAACGATGCTTTAGATCAAGTCTCTACAATTCTACCAAATTTAGTATTGTGGCAAGTTGACAATGAAGAAGGAACATTTGTAGAAGATGAACATGATGACAATGAAAAAAATGAACAAGAAGAGAGTGTTAACTATAGTGACAAAGACTAGGTGATTTTCTTGTCATTTTGATATACACCTTCTTTATTTTGCATTGTAATCTCTTTTTGCACTTGCATTCTATAGATATATACTTATAGTGATACATTGATATGTTATTTTAGGAAAGTTTTGTTTTTTAATTTCGATATATACTAATCAATTAAGATGATATAGAAAACTAATAAATTAGATGACCGGTTCGTCATGGCTTTCTTATTCATCATTGTCATCGTTCATGGGCTTGTAAGTACCATCAAGTTCCTTGTTTAAATTCACTTGTGGTGTTCATATTGACTCCTTGTTTATTCAACAAATTAGATCAATCTTACATGAATATTTTAATGTATTGTTTATAATATTGGATGGTCAAGTTTAGTAGAAGTGGTTGATACTCTAATGGATCTAGTGGATGTGGTTTATCAGAGGATCGAGAGATCGATCCTACTACTTTTACGAGTGCTCAGTTGATTGAGTACATACGTTCACATGGTGTGCAACTACCTGGAGCAGGGTAGACACCATCAATCACTTTGGTTTAGACTCCTATTTCCCCTCCTGTGGTTAGGCATAGTACTACTCCACAGAGTAGTGTCGCATGTCAGGTCCAGCCTGAGTTGTTTTCTCCCCCTCTAGTAATAGGTAATTAATATAATGAAATTATAGTTTTTAAGTCTTGATATTAAATATACTTACTAACATATATGTAATTTTAATGAAAATTAACAAGAACAATAAGAACAAGGAGGGCATGCTTTGGTTTCTCAGAGACCTAGATTTGTTCTAAAACTGATGTCAGATGGATAACTCATTTTTCTTTCTAATTTAGTGTTATAATCAACATGTTACCTATTTTCTATACTTAACTTGATTTAATTGCAGTACTTTCACGAGAAGTAACAAGATCTTGTTTGAGATTACAAAAATATTTAGATCTTATGCATCGATCATCGAGTATCGATGGACACATTTGCATTTGGATGAGAGGGAAGTAAGTTTGATGCCTATTGGTAATAAGTAAACCTTAAAGTTATCTTCAATGTAAGTAATTAGTATATTAAATTAATAATCATGTTGGATTTATATAGAATAAGTTTATTCTTTCACCTAGGTGTACTATGAAGGATTATCATGCTCCTTCTACCAATTTAATCAAGAAAAAGATAAACAATATATATTATAAGGTAAGGGCAGATGCATTGGTAAAATGCACTGAATCTCATGATGATTATCAGACAACCAAGGCATTTTCTCCACCTTAGTGTACATTGGAAAGGTAATTAATATTTATATTAAATTGGAGCTGTGTTTATTGGTGTATATATAGGAATTAACATATATATTATTGTTTGATGTTAAAATTAGGTGGAATGGACTTTGTGATTGTGACCATGCTGGCAGCTACTTCACATGAGGTGTGGAAGGCCAAACACACAAATTGAGAAGGCTACGAGGAAATGGTGAATCCGAGAAAGGACACTCGACTCAAAAATATCAAAGAAAAAGCAAAACAATGGTGATAAGGAAATTGGAGTCACCACCTAGTCTATTCAAAATCAGAAGACGAGGAAAACCAAATATAAAGAAAAATACGATAAAAACAATGCAAGTATGCAAATGGGATCATCCATGCCAAATGGATGCTACAAATAAGTCATTGCGGACTAAAGAAAGGGTAAGGACTCCTGTTACGTATAGGGAAGGTGTTAGATACCCCCATACACCCGACGAATCAGTCTTCCTTGGCTAAGTCACTTACATATGTGGCCAATGCAAATGTATGCTTGCTTCTTAATGAATGCCTACAGATGAATGCTCAATGCCATGCCAAAGTGTGAGTAAAACATGTGGAGCGGAAAACCATGAAATCTAATGTTCAGTCATGCTATTTGTGTTTTGAACTAGGGCACTCATGTGTAGGAATCGCGTCGGTACAATCCACTAAGAAAGTACGCAAGATCATTGTGCTCAGTCCATTAAACTCCAAATTGTAAGTATTATCTCCCTAATGGATGAATATTGAATGCTAAAACATGCATAAAACCATGCAATGCAAGCAAGATCATGCAGATGAGTAGAAATTACGCGATGCCATGCGAGATTAGAAGAGAAATCCAACTAGAACAATGCAGGGGTGCATCGCTATTTTGCATGCTCTAGATCTGGCAATCCACGCTAGCCACTTGTGCTGGCTAGCTATGCTAATAACTCGTGGTTGCGAGTCGCGCTAGCTGGCCAGCTATCGGCCCACGCTCCAAGTTTTACAAAGCATTACAATGAGCTTTTCATCACACAAGAATGGAATATAAACAATCATAATATGGCATTGCAACATAGGGGAAGCAACCATGAGCAATGAAGAACACATCTAGAGATTAAATGTAAGCCTAGGATAAGTGCACACTTCTCCCAATCTCACACATCCACCGTTGGGTTATGTTGGCATTCACGGCCATGGAAACCGACCATGCTTTCCAAGTGCTCTTTGTGACATTGATGGAGTATGGAGGAAGCAAGAGGAGGAAAGGACATGTAATGCAGATGTGGTGTAAAACCAATGCAACCCATCCCTGTCCTCACTGAGCCACATTGGAATTCTCAAGCTCGATCGATCATGGAAGAGGCCATGAGTGTAGGAGGACTCCTTGAAGCATCTCGATGGATCGAAGGGAAGGAAGAGGCACGCTTGGACGGGCACACCTCATGCTCAATGGCTGATGGCCTAACATGAGTAGGGAATCCATCACTGACGCCCATAGGATGTATGGATGGTGGAAAACTTATGCAAACACAGGCAAATGACATCGAGAAACGACGACGAATTAGAGAAGGAGGAATTAAACTAAATACAAGGATGCTTACTTGTGTCATTCGCTTGATTGTCTCTCTCGATGTTACAACTTGCAATGGTGTCACTTCCGCTTGGGCTTGCTTGGTGATGATAGAGGTAGTGGGGAGGCATAGTGGGGTAGCTGGCGGCTACGTGGTGATGCTCTAGATGTGTAATGTGATGGTGCAGGAGGAGCGCAAGGCTTGGGAAGTGCAGGGGATGATTGTGTGTGGTCAGAGATGTAGTAGTTTGTGGTGGCCGACAACGAGAGGGGGCTGTGAAGCTATGGTATGGTCTCTCGTTGTTTGGGTTGACTTCAGTTCGGTAGCTTGGTCAATGATGAGGTAGGAGAGGTTATATAGGAGGTGGGAAGTGCATGAGGAACAAGAATTCAAAACAGAATCAAGGAGGGATGGCTGAGATTAAACTAATGGTTGGATTGGGTTTAGGATTGGAATGAGGGGTATGATGTTCTAATATTGTCAAGAGATATGCTTAGATCCATGCAAGCCAATAGAAAGAGAAGAATTGGTGGTTCAAATGTAAAAGACCGACCAATCTCTTTGCAATTTCTACTATTGCCTTAGGGTGCATAACGACCCCCAAGTCGCTACCATTCATCTTAGCCTCCATTTTCATTTTCCTTTTTATCTTTTTATTTCAATGACACTTACACTAATTCTGAAACTAAATCTAAGCATACACTAATAGGTATATGTGACCATGTCGTTAACTGACTTCACGTGGTCGGGCTTGCCAAATTGATAGGGGCATAGCAGGACGGTGAATCCTAGGAAGGATACTCGACTCGAAAACACCAAAAATGCAATGCAAAAAGGATAAGGAAAGTGGAGTTGCCACCTAATCTATTTGTGATCGAGAGACGAGGAAAACCAAATGCGAGTAAAGGCGATAAAAATGATACATGTATGCAAATGCGGATGATCTATGCTTAATGGATGGGATACAAAGGTCATTACATGCTAGAGAAAGGGTAAGGACTCTTGTTATGCATGATGAAGGTGTTAGGCACCCCCATACACCCGAAGAGTAAGTCTTTCTTGGCTAATTTGCTCATATGCATGGCTAATGCAAGTATATGCTTGTTTATCGCTTAATGCCTAATGATGGATGTTGTATGCTAAAATACGGGGAAAACCACATAATGCATGCAAAGTCATGCAATGCCTAATGCCAAATGCAAGAATGTAGGGGAGAACAAGTGAGGAAACAAATCCAAGAACCAAGAAACACAATGCTCAGCTTTGTCAACTGCTTTGGATCCAGTGAGTCGCACTAGCAACTCGAGCTGGCAAGTTGCACTATTAGGGTGCGCTAAAGGTTTTACAAAGCAGCGATGAGCTTTTGTCATTGCACCAGACAACACGACAGTGATGAAAACATGCAATGCAACGTGTAGGGAGCATGAATGGACTATAAGGAACATATTTAGGGGCTGCTCGATTGTTTCCACCCATCTTTCGATGACGATTCCAGGCATGAGCACAGGCTACAGGCTGCGGCGAGCCGTTCTAGCGTTACCAGAGCGAGAAGGAAGCTGGAGGAGAGTAGACGATGTAGTGTGGAGGATGATGCATGTAATGCAACTACCTCCCCGTCTTCACTAGGCTTCTCCGAAAATCACAATCTCAACTGGTCGTGGAGGTGGTCGTTAGTGTCGTGAAGTTCCCTAAAGCGACTCAATGATGCGAGGGGATGGCAAAGGCATTCTTGAATTGGGTGCCATCGCACTCAAGGATCATCAACGTAACACGAGTAGAGGCAACCTGTCATTGGCGACTAGAATGCGATGCATGATTGGGGAAACGAAACTCTGACGATATAGATGAGATGCATGTGAGAGAATGTCGATAAAATAGTGAAAACAAGAAAGGAAGATAAATTGGGGCACGGGGCTGAGTGTGCTCACCTGTGTATGTGTGGGTTGTCCTACCAGCGAGGTTCGCGACGGCTTGGTCTAGGCTAGTGATGCTCAGTGGCGATGGAGGCGGGTGAGGAGGATGACGTGGATGTTAGGGATGCTTGGTGTTGTGGACCAAGGCTATGTAGGGGTTGTTTGGATGGTCGGAGTTGGGTGGTGTAATGGTTGGCGACTGTGGTTTTCTTGGCGAGAGGAGGAGCTCTATCAAAGAAACCAATGGGCGCTCAAACATGGTAGGAGATTATGTAGTAGCTGTTTAAAGGATAAGGTGTAACACCCGTAAAATTCATTTTGTAATTATTTACATTTTAATGAATTTATTCCTAGACGGGTGTTATTGTTTCGAGGCCCGTTGTGTGGATTTGTGCTTATAGGCTTGGGCGTCGTGGGCCAGCTTCTGTTGCATGTCCTTGTGTGTGGTTGGCACTGTGCATTGTGGCACTGTGCATCTGGGCTCGGGTGTGGGTCCGTGTTGTGGGCCGGTTGTTGTGGTTGGTGGTTGGGCAATGGCCGTTGAGCTCGTGTGAGGTGCTGGTGGCTGAGGTGCGTGGGTGAGTACGTTCTCAGCTACTACGTGCGTAGGGCTTTATAAGTTGCCTGTGCCGCACTCATCCGTCGCTCATCGCCTGCCTCCTTCTTCCTTCAACTCCTCCTCCTCGGGTGCGCACCTCTCCTTCCCCACCTTCCCTTCCCTTCCTCCTCACTCTTCTCCCTTCCCCACCCCCTTCTTTCCACCCATCACCCCTGTCCTTTCTCCCCTGTTTCGTGTGTCGTCGAGAGAAGGAGAGAGAAGTGAGAGAGGCGGAGGCACCGTGAGCCTCGACATTGGAGTGGCAGGTGCTCCAGAGGTCGTGGAAGATCTCGTGGACGTCATGGTCACTGGAGTCGATCAGAGGATCGCGGGAGTGCGTTTCTCAGGTACACACCTCCAACCCTTGTATAGAGAGCATGAAAATAGTAGAAATTGATAGGAATGCATGAAATCTAGGTAAATTTACATTCCTAGAATTTATTGTGAATTTATGAGAATTTATTGTGGTTTTATGGATATTTATGGTGGTGGTTGTGTTTTAGGTTGTTTTGACCCTTATACCTTTGCGAATTTATATCTTAATGCATGGTGAATGGATTTTTGTTTTGATTATTAGGTTTTGGAGTAGACTCAAGGGTCTATATATTATGTTTTATGTGTAATTTTTGGTATTTGATTTAGGGGTCCGATCATCAGTCCCATTTAAGCGATTTTGAACAGTAGGGTTTGGGCCATTCTTCTGTTTTTTGTAGAATTCGACATACCGAACCATTTCGGTATGCCGTTTTTCTATCAATTTGGTCATCTGGTTGAAATTTGGTTGTCTGATTTTGGATGGTCGACTGAATCAGTGGATTTCGATCAACCGAACCATTTTCGGTATACCCATTTTAGACTGAGTGTTAAATGTTGACCTAATTCGATCGAGCAATCCAAATCAATCTACCGAACCAGGGATTTTCGACATACCGAACCTGTTATTTGGCATGCCGAATCTGGGCCCAAATGCTTTTATAAAATGTGATTACTAAGGACTTTTCGGATTGGTTTGTATTGTTCCTTTGAGATGAGATTGTGGGTCATCAATGGTGGTCTCTTAGGACACCTGATGTGCCGTTTTGCCGAGGTTTTGGAAGTGTTTTCAAAGGTTTCGGAAATGGTTGCAAAGAAATGGTTGGATCATTTTGGAAAAATGGTTTTCCTAGTTTTCTATGTGCGGACCAAGATAGTGTGAGACCGTGTCGTCAGGACCAGGCAATGTGACAACATTCTCGGGTGGTCGTGCGCGACTCCCTAGTCGAGGTTAGGAGGCTGAGATACATGAGGCTGAGGGGCATCTAGTCTTGGAGGTATGAGACTCCTTGACTGTCGTCTTGAGGCTAGGGTTGTGGTCCACCGGTTGAGGTGTCTTGTGGCATGACCGGGAGGTATGATACTCTTGCTATCGCTGCGAGCACAGAGGCTCGGATGTCGTCAAGTGTGGAGGTATGACACTCCCTCCTAAGCACCGTGTGTGGAGGACGCCATGAGGAGGCGGACCCTATGGCGGCTAATGTAGGTGGGACACGTGCCCCGTAGCTAGTAGCGTCTTGAGAGACAGGACAACCTTCCTAAAGAGGGGTTGGCTTTATGAGGGTTCTACAGGTAGGGAGAATTATGGGACTATGATCACTCCTACACAGGGTGGCTTCACTGTAGCAGTGCAGAACACCTAGGTCGCTCCTCGGTGGACTGCTTGTAGCCAAAGTTTGGTTGCCTAGCGCTGGGCTTCCTGACTCACTGTGTATGGTTTTAGCCAATGAGGGCCTTTGCTCGTGGTTTTGGACTACTAGAGCCCTGTTTGTGGTTTTGGCCAGTGTGGGCCTAGTATGTAGGATTTGAAAGAAAATGCTTTGTGAAATGAAATTAAAGAAAATTAATCATAATTTTGTTTTCCGTTGTTTCTCGTGGGGTGCGTGCTGTGTGACTTCTATCACTCATGCATTTTCCTTGTGTTTTTGGATTGCAGGTGCAAGCATATAGAAGGTTTAGCATAGTGCATATAGTCTAGAGTCTCGTAGTCGCACACATAGGTTCTTGGTAGTTTAATATCTTCTGTTTAGCTTTAGTCTCCTGTAATTTAATTTGTTTAAATTGTTATGGGAAATTCAGGACGTTACATAAGGAGTGGCTATGCATGTGGTGGTGCAATGGCCAGCGACAGAGGAGGTTGTGGGTTGCTCCTCGTCGGCTAGGGATGCTGGACAGCTCTGGTCTGGTGGTGGAATGTAGTGGCTTGCCCAAGGAGCTCAGTGTAATCGCTTAAAGAGGAATGCAGTGGTTGAGCTCCAAGGGAAGGCTATTTTTTGTGCTCTAGAGGAAAAATGCAATGTGTTCCAAGGAAAAGGGGTATCATATGTCAAGGATCTGATGAACACTTGCCTGTAGCCTCTTGGTCTCCAACACAAGTAGAAAAAAATCATGGAAAATGTTTTTCAAAACCTTTGCAAAACTATGCATTTCTTTTTCAAAACTCTTTTGAAAAACCATTTGTAACATCAAAACCGGATTATCCATTTTTGATATAAACCATGTAATTATTTACACTATTGTGTTTAATGGTTTATTGATGGGTAATCTGTTGTTTCTTGGCTGTGTATGGTTGTGGTTGGCTTTCTGTGCATCTGCTTGTGATTTGGGACCCATGTGGAGTCCGGTTTGAGGATGCACAGTCGCCTCGGTTTGCATGCCCGACTTTTCCTCTTTTCTTTCTTTCTTCTTTCCTTCTCTCACTCACGAGCTCACCACACATCCGTCTTCTTCTCCATCACCCTCCACCAGCCCGTGCCACCACCACCCAACGACCCGAGCCTCATCGTCATCTCCGACACGATGGATGGCTGGCGTGATGCGGGAGGAGGTAGGGATATGAAGGGCGGAGGCGAGTGGCAGGAGATGAGCTGTGACGCGAGAAGAAAGGGGGACAGAAAGAGCGACGCGTGCGCAACCGTGGCGGGGGTGGTGGCTGTCCGTGTGATCCGTCAGCAGGAGAGCTTCGTCGGGGCTCGTGGAGGTTCGCCGGAGGTAGGGAAGGTCACCGGGGTGCCATCGGAGGAACGCGGCTCCGTCTCTACCTCATTTCCTGCGTTCCTGTTAATTATGCCTTAAACATGAAAAATTGAGGGAAATGCATGAAAAAATTGTAGAAAATGGTAGAAATGATGAGAATGTGTTGATTAGCACGTTGTTGTTGATATCATGCTGATTTATGGGCTTTTTGTGCGGATCTTGTGGATAGATGAGAAGCATGCTATAGTGTTTGTTTTTGAGTTCCATGTCTTGATGATTTTCGTTAGAACAACATGTTTAATGAAATCTGGATTGGTTTGAAGGGTTTTGAAGTAGACTTGAGGGTCTACACCCCTTGTTTTTATGAGAATTTATGGTTTTTGTTTGGGGCGTTCGATCCTTACTTCCACTTGGGGGAGAAAAGGAGGACAGTGGCTTGGGGTTTTCTGCAACAGTAGAAAACGGTATGCCGTTTTTGGGTTCGGCATACCGTTTTGCTCGCAGTGGTAGATCCACATTTTTGGCCTTGGACGACCGGTGGATTTCGGTTGACCATTTCTCTCCTGTCTGAAAAAACTGATAGAGATTCGACATACCGAAGAATTTCGGTATACCAAATCAGGAGATTTCGGTATACCGAAATTCCCTTCGGTATGCCGAATCAGGGGATTTCGGCATACCGATTTGGGAAACGATATGCCGATTTTGCCCTATTTTGCTGGGGTTTTAATGTGCTTTTTATTGATGTTAAGTGGTTGTTTTGGTATGCTGGATGTATGTGATTGGTGTTTCGCCCCGTGTAATGACATGGAGGCATGTGGTACCCCAAACAAATGGATTTGGGTGTGGTTTTGGGTTTTGACCCCATAAATGATTTAAAAGATGGTTTTGTGTGGTTTTTGGGCTTGAGACCCAATTGATGGATTTGTTGTGGCTTTGAAAGCCTGTGTTGGGACCCCAGTGGAGGGTCAAGTGTTGCAAGGAACAGAGTCTTGCAACGGATAAACTGAAATGGAAAATGGTTTTGAAAATAAAACTAGAAAGAGTTTTGGAACACTAATAATGTGTTATGGAAAGAGACTGTAGTTTACAAGCTGGAGACGGTGTAGGCCGAGCCTGGGCCTTTGAGCCTAGTTGTTCGGGTCACCACCGGTGTAGGCTGAGCCTGGGTAGCTGTACCTAATTGTTCGGGTCACCAAGCTCGTAGCGGTGTAGGCTGAGCCTGGGTCATTGGACCTAGTTGTTTGGGTCACCGACTGGGGCGTCTTCGGAGATGTATCTCTGTGCTCCTGTGAGGAACAGGAAAATGTGAGGCTTGTTGGCCAGGGCGATGACATCCCACACGGGGAATCTCATCACGGTAGTGCAGGGAGGTTGGGGAAGGATGTCCTCACCTACTGCTTGTGTGTCAGGTTACCTCTGATCAAGGTAACAACACTAATGAAAGTGGAAATGATTAAGTAAGTGAAATGTGTGTGTGTGGTCAGGATTGGACTTGTGAAATGGTCCTAGAATCCTGAAGAGAAATGATGATGTCTTAACCAGTTGCCAGCCAGTGTTTGTGTTTTGGTTTTGAGCCCAATGGGGCCGTGTGTTTTAGGCTGGATTTGGTTAGGATGTGTGTTTTGAAAGTGTGTTTTGGGAAGAATCCCAAGTTATGAAATGGATTTGCTTTGGAAAAATAAAATGAATTCCAAAATGGTTTTGAAAGGAATGTTTTGAAAGAATTTCCACATGTTTTGAGAAAAGGAAAGGGTTGTGGCTTTTGAAAAGCTTGGCTTGGGATTGAGATCCCAAGTGATGATTTTGTATAGAAAGATGATTTTCTAAAAGAGGGGGAAAACCCAGTTTTTACATGTTAAGAAACGAGCTTTCTTTTGGTTTTGCTGAGCTTTTGTAGTTGTGTGTTTTGGGGCACGTACTTGGTGACTTAGATGTCACTCACGCGTGCTTTTGTTTTTCAGGTGCAGGCCGCGTGCAGCCAGGTTCCGGTGCAGGAATTGGAGCTTCTAGCCACACATCGAGATCCTAGAGGTGAGCCTTAGTTACAGTTCTGGTTGTTCTGTAATTTTGTGTAATTAGGCTTGTGATGCTGTGTTTTGGTAACGTGCTCGGGTTCGAGGCGTTACAGAGTGGTATCAGAGCTGAGGTTACACCTAGAGCACCGGCATGGTGATGTCCGGTCTAGTGGCTCCTTAGGACTGCTAGTAGAGGGTCGTGCACCTGAATTTTTAGGTTTGTTGTGTTTTGTGGTGCTGGCAGGAAGATGTCTCGTCAAGGCCACAGTCGTGGCAAGGCCCTTGTACCCGACTCTGGGATAGGAGAGGGTAGTGCATGGAAGGGGATGAGGCGTGAGTTTGGCGAGATGATGCGAGGTTTCGCTCAGTCCTTTGGCAGCAGCGGCAAGGATGAGGCGAAGGGAGACCCGTGGCTCAAGCAGTTCCGCCAGGTAGGTGCGCCGACTTTTGATGGGCATGGCACACCGGAGGAGTGTGAGGCTTGGTTCCTGGAGGTGGAGAAGACCCTTGAGGGTATTGAGTGTCCAGCAGAGAAGTGGGTCCGGGTCACAACTTTCCAGTTCAAGGGTGCTGCGGATCAGTGGTGGCGGACAGTGCGCCGCACCAAATTCCCAAATGCGGACCTACTAATGATCTCTTGGGATGAGTTGTGAGGGGCATTTTATGAGAGGTTTTTCCCTGTGCATGAGAGGGATAAGCTGGACAGAGAATTCAGGAACCTGAAGCAGGGTAGCCTGTCTGTGGATGAGTATGAGTCGTCCTTCCATCGGCTAGAGCTGTTCTCTCTGGCAGTAGTATCAGAGGAGAACAGAGCCATGAGAATTATGGAGGGACTGAATCCCATGCTGAGATCCAGAGTTATTGGCTTCAGATGCCAGACCTTAGCGGAGGCTGTTGAGCTTGCAAGTCGCTATGAGGAGGATCGTATGCTGTTTCAGGAAGAGTATCCTAAGAAGGAAAAGGGGAGAAAGTCTGTCTCTCGACCTTCTGTTTCTCGACCTTCCATTTCTCGACCATCAGTGACGGGAGCGCCAAGTTCTGGGAGTTCTGGCAGCTCTGGGAAGAAGCGGAAGCAACAGGCTACATCTGGTAGAGAAGAGAGTATGGGTTTCAGCCATGCTAGGTCTAGTAGTGGCCCACATATAGGATCGTGCTATGCCTGTGGCAAGATGGGGCATGTGGCAGCGCAATGTTGGCAAAGGCAGTGGAATTTGGACAGAGTAGTCTACTACAACTGTGGGAAGTCCGAGCATTTCCAGAAGGACTGCCCCAGTCAGCCTATGCCAGCGGGTGATGCAACACGTCAGCCGACAAAGAGGAGAGTGTTCTCCATTACTGCCCCAGATGCGGATCCATCTGGAGATGTGGTTTAAGGTGAGAATTAGTTCAGCTGAGTTGTTAAGTCCTATCCTGTGATAATGGATCCTATGTGTAATTGACACTATTTTCTTATTATGCTTTGGTTATGGTGTGTTGATTATAGGATCTTTCCTTGTGGCTGATCGGATGGCCCGAATCTTGTTCGACTCTGGGAGTTCATTTCTTTTGTCTCCGAGTCGTTTGCTTCTGAGATCGGGACTAGACCAGCCAGGTTGGCTTTTCACCTAGATGTAGTCACTCCATTGGGGAAAACAGTCTAGCGTGGAGATTTTTGAGACCGGTTGATGTTCGGTTTGGGGACAGGAATTTTCAGGCCAGCTTGACCCTGATGGATATACAGGATTATGATGTTATCCTGGGAGTGGATTGGCTGGCACAGCATTCAGCTGTGATAGATTGTGCTAAGAGGAGAGTTCTGGCAGAGTGTCCAGGCCAAGGCTGGTGTATGGTACTGGGCACCAGACCTGGTGAGCCTAGAAAAGTGATCTCTGTTCTCAAGGCCTATCATCATCTGGCGAGAGGCAGTGTGGGCTATTTGGCCTGTGTGACAGTTTCTACTTCACCTGTGGTCAAGATTCAGGACTTGCCGGTGGTAAGGGAATATCCCGATGTTTTTCCAAAAGAGTTGCCTGGAATGCCATCGCACAGGGAAGTGGAGTTTGTGATAGATCTGGCGTCTAGATCAGGTCCTATTTCCAAGGCTCCATACAGGATGGCACTTGCTGAGTTATGGGAGCTTCAGAATCAGCTGCAAGAACTGATGGATAAGGGATTTATTCGTCCCAGTGTTTCACCTTGGGGAGCACCGGTTCTATTCAAGAAAAAGAAGGATGGTTCACTTCGGCTCTGTATAGATTACCGAATGTTGAACCAGATCACTGTTAAGAACAAGTATCCACTGCCTAGGATCGACGATTTGTTCGACCAGTTGCAGGGGGCATCGGTGTTTTCCAAGATAGATTTGAGATCCGGATACCATCAGTTGAGGATTAGTGAGCCAGATGTGCAGAAGACAGCTTTTCGCACCCGTTATGGACATTATGAGTTCTTGGTTATGCC
>JAMKQA010029576.1:0-32347 GCA_024699735.1 Posidonia australis
CCCCCCCCCCCCCCCCCCCCCCCCCCCCCCCCCCCCCCCCCTCGACTGTGATTTGTGGTGAAGTAAAATGTTAGTATTATATATACTTATATACTTATATATTTATATTTGTATTTATATTTTATGTTAAAATGTTAGGGTTTAGGTAAATTTACTTAGTTACCCCTGGGTTACCGGGTTACCCGTATTATGCTACACAAACCCTGACCCATTAAATTTATGGGTTAGCGAGTGATGAGTTAACGGGTCAACGGGTATACAAAAGCTCTACCTTAATCCGTTCTTAACGGGTCTGGTTGACTCGGGTTAACGGGTTATACCCGACCCATTTATAGCCCTAGCCATTTATGACCATTTTTATGGCCGTTTTTATGACCGTTAGACACATCTTTTAGTGGTCCTTTAGCTATAAATAGGACCCTTATAAGCCTTGATAGGATATATATCACATACTTGTAATTCTTGAAAATTATACTCAACCTTGTCCTACATTTCTCTCCACAAGTCCTGTGTTGTAATCTCAGTTCAAAAGCGCTCTGTGAAAGGAAAATTTGTCTATTGTAAAGCTACAAGAAGGAACTCTAGTTTCTCGGGGTACAAGAAGTGGAAGGAGCAAAGATTGAGTTGGTGGGACAACCAACACGAGTAAGTGTTTATTTTAAAAGCATAAGGACAAATCTCAATAGGGTCTTGAGGAGTGGACTAAGCCGAGATTTTTGGTTGAACCACAATAAATTGCATGAGTATTCAATTTCTCTCATCTCCTTTGTGTGTATGAAAATAGTTTTACTTTCAAAACTATATGATCGTATAGTTGTTACTTGTTTTAATTGATTAAAACACCTCATATTGTTTAACTCAAAATTAAATTTGAAAAAGTAAATAATTAAAATTAAAATTCTCTATTCATCCCCTCTAGAGAAACCATTCAATCCTACATCTAGCAGGTCCGTCAACCTATTTGTAACGTCACGAATCCATGCACGTCACCTAAATCATAGTATCATAAACAAATTACACTAATTATAGTAATAATTAATAATTGTAACTAAAACTCATCTCTAGGAAACAATGTGCGGCTAGTGGCTCCTACTCTAGGACCAGAACTAGACTGCACTCCAACCTGCACGTGAAAATCAAACAAGCACATGTGAGTGACATCTAAGTCACCTAGTATGCACCCCAAACACACACATAATAAAACTCAGTGAAACCATAAAACACAACTTTTAATTTACAAAATATGGTTTTCTTTTGAAAATCCATTTTAAAAACATCATTTCCTTTCCCTTTAAAATCACTTGGAAGTCCGTTCTCAAAACATGTCTTTTTCAAAACTTAAATTCAATTTTTTTTTTAATGCTTGGGATTTCTTTCCAAAACCATGTCATTTTCAAAAATCATATCTCTTTATTCTTTTAAACATTTGGACATCTGTTTTCAAAACTATATTCTTTCCTAAAACTCATCTTTTCTTCTTTTATGCATGTTCAAAACCTTTCTCTTATTTTGAGAAATCCATATCCTCGACCAGGTCCAACCTAAAACATAATGTCTCTCAGGGCTCAAAACCAAAATCACAAATAGGGACTGGTAACTGATTAAAACCACAATTCTTATTGAATTTTAGGATTTTAGGACCAATTATAAGTCCAATCTTTAGCCAAACCATTTCATTTCTTTTTCACAAATCCAATACTTTTCTTATTGATGTTATCTTGATCAGGGGTAACCAGGCACACAAGCAGTAAGTGAGGACACCATTTCCCCTACCTCCCTGCACTTTTGCAGTGAAGTTCCCCGTGTGGGAGGATATTGTTCAGGTCAACTAGCCTCAATTTCTTTTCATATGCACAGGGATACATCTTTTTCTAATGTCCCATTGGTGACCCGAACACCTGGTTCATATACCAGGTTCAACCTACATCGTCTCAAGTTTGATGACCATGGTCATATCTAACAATTGATATTTTATCAATTTGCCGACATTAACCTCTCGTGGTCCCATTCTGGCAAGTATGGTCATGTCTGACAATTGGTTTCTTTGGAGTATCATTCTCCTATCATATTGCAGACACCAACCCCCGTGATTCCACCACAACACATTATTATTATTTCATTTTCAAAACTTTTGGGTTTTCCTTTCAAAATCATTTTCATCTTATCCTTTTGTTGTAGGAATCCTTTCTATGCAACACATGACTCTCTATTGGGGGTCCCAACTAAAATTCATGAAAAACCATGCTTTAAAACCATAAATCAGGTCTCATGCCCAAAACTACACAAAACACACATTTAATCACCTTGATTCATTTTTTAGGGCTTTAAACTCAAAACCATATTCAAATTCATGTATTTAGATTCCATATTCCTCCATGATATCTACATGGTGAAAAAACCTCATTAACACATGCTCAATATCTACTTAAAACCATTTTTTTCATTTTCCACTCACATTTGTCTACATGGACCAGGGGATAAAATTGGCAGACCGAATTATATTTGGTATACTGAACATCCCTAGTTCGGTATACCGAAACTCCTTGTTTCGGTCGATCGAGTATTTTTGGTCTACTGAAACAGGTATCTAGGCGTAATTTGACAAGAAATCGGTATGTCGAACCTAGTTTGTCATGTCGAAATCCCCATACCCAGAACACCTCCTCTGTTTCTGCCTAAATGTTTCGTCGAGAATGGGGACCTTCGACGAACCTCTCAAATACACATCATAAACACATGAATAAAACATGAAGTGTAAACCCATGAATCTACTTTAAAACCTCTCAAACCATTCATCATGCTATCTATACGAAAATCATAAAGGCATGGAACTCGTTTCAAATCACTGTAGCTTACTTGCCAAAAAATTGTATAAATTCATTAAAATTTATCATAGCCACATGATTTCTACATATTCATGCTATCCATCATATTCTCATCCTTTCTACTATTTTTTCGTGATTTTACATGCATTTTTCCTCATTTTTCATGCATCTAACACATTAAGCTAAAAATGTAAAACGAGAGAAGAAGAGCGGTCGCGTACCTCAAGTGACACTCCGACGACCTCCCTCGTAATCCGGCGAACCTCTCTGCGCCCCGACGAAACTTTTCCCTACTGGCGAACCACATGGATGAACTCTCCTCCTTCAGCTCGCGCACCACTCCTTCCTTTTTTCTCTCTCGGCTTGGCTTCCCCTCCATTTCCTCCTCCTCTCGGGTCACGCTGGCCTCCCATCCCATCACCCTTGCGTCAGAGGAGACGGGGGTGGCACGGGCTTCTTATGGTGGCACGAGTTAGAGAGAAGAAGAAGAAAGGAGACGAAGGAGATGAGGACTTGTGAGGGAGAGAGAGAAAAGAAAAGAAAGAAAAGGAAAAAGACGGACACACAAATCGAGGTGACTGTGCATCCTAAGATCTAACCCCACATTGGTCCCACAACACAAACAAGTGCACAAAAAGCCAACTAAATCCTCACACATATAAGAAACAACATATTATCTGTTAATAAACCATTTATGCATTATTACAATTAATTACATGGTTTACAATTAAAATAGATAATCAGGCCCAAACGTCACACTATTTCTCAACTAAGATTCAATTATTCAAATGATTAAATGAAAACAGGAGATTTCAATGATTCAAATTATTCAAATAAACATATTCAAATGCACATTTAAAATTCAACTCTAATATATCTCAAATGCACATTCAACATTCAAATAAACTTTACTAAATGCAATGACATTCAACTGAGATTCAATTATTCAAATGATTTAATGAATGAGAGATTAAGATTTGAGAGTAGAGTAATATATATTATATAAATAGTGTAAATATTATACATTAGTCATTATATTTAACTTATAATATATTATATACAAATCGAGTCGTGGGTCCATGGGTTTGGGTATTTTTAGACCCAGACCCTACTCAGTAAATGAGTGGGTCTAGATCCATGGATCTTGGATCCAGATCCGATTCATTGCCAGTTCTAACTAAGGAGTGAGATATAAATGAGAAATCTTGGGTTTTGTCTTCAATGGCATAGGTTGTAATTAATGGTAGTTATTTTTTGTAACAGTAGGTTTTCAATAAAGATAACATGAGAAAAAAAGATTAAAAAATATTTTTTAAAAAAATTGTAGTTTCCAACTTTTTAATATGGAGAGGCTTACGTACAAACTCAAACGTAGTTTTTTTTTTTTTCAAAAAATTGATTTTTTAAAAGATTTGATTTGATTTATTTTTTGAGAATTTTTGACGTTTTCAGGATAAAAAAACGAGGTTGAAATGAATTACCAAATGTGAACTCGTAAGATATGTAATTGTGACTCTACAGATGGAGACCCAATTGAATTGCTAAGATCTAAAAAATAAAATAAAATAAAATAAAATCCATGAAGAAAGGGTTAAAAAAGAAAGAAAGAGAAGTTGTAAAATTCGTGAGTTATTTTTTGAGAATAATTTTGCTAAATTTGCAAAAAACCCTTTTACTTGTCTGTCCGCATTCCCTAACTCACCTCGCCTCACCTCATCTCGCCTCGCCTTGGTTTTAGTCCGCCTGCCAGGGAATCTCTCTCATTCCCAACTCTCCATTGCTACCCCCGCCCGATTCCGATCGCCAACTGCCGAATCTCCAGGTACCAACCACTTCCGTTGGTGTTGTTGTTCGTCTTATTCTTCTTGTTTCCTCGATTCTGATGCCATTCCTGCACCTATTTCTTTTGCCGATCCGGTAAAGTTTGGATCTTTTTTTCTTCCCTGTGTATTGTAGGAGATGTGGAAGGTGTACGTTGGTAACCTCGACTCCAGAGTGAAGGAGAGGGAGCTCGCGGACGAGTTTCGGAGCTACGGAAACGTCCGGAGGTATTGCTTCTTCTTCTTCTTCTATCCAAAATAGTTTTCTTTGGTGAACAAAGACTTTTTTTTTTGCCAAAATAGTTTTTTTTTGTTGCTTTTTTGGTACTTTTTTTTTTTTGAGATTCATGCATACTTGGCCGAGTGTTGTTTTAAAGAAGATCTGCTGTAATTGAGCTGATCTCCTTTCTGTTACAAGTTTGGTTTTTTTATTTGTTTATGTGATCTGAAAATAGGAGTGGCGTTGGTTGTAGATGTGAAGAAATTGCTACTTGCTAATTTAATGAGGTTTGGACAAGCTTAATAAATGGTCTCACTTACTGGGTCCTCTATCATTATTATTTTTGGTCGTCATGTTGTATATAGGGTACTTAAATCGTTGATAATCCTGCTTAGCGTTTTGCTTATCCAATGGGGCCTCATCTTTATTAGATTTTTAGTCTACCACTAGTTAAAGCGGATTGTTTGCAGACTGGTTTATAACTTAAAATCCAATGACTGAGTGGTTTCATATGCTATTACCTTGGGAAACTTGGCCTCTGTAGCTTGAAATTTTCATTCGAACAATTGTTTTACAACCTAAACGATGGCTATTCTGATGAGTAGTACATGCTTGGCATATATCTATCACACTTGAAATTGATGCTATGACCTCTCCCAGGGTGGCATGCGGTATTTTCTCAGTTTTGCCACTCTCAAATGAATTGCTCCCTGAGTAATAGCTTTTTCTTTTCATCTCCACTACTAATGACAATGTCAATGGAATTGTATAGCATAAATATGATCGCTTAGGTCAAGTCAAATCTAGGTTTCTAGCGATTTGTCCTTCTGTAGATCTTATGTTCCAAGATTTTCATCCATCAAATAAATGCTTGTAAAAGTATAAGAGAGTCCTCAATCAGATAGTAATTGTTCTAAATTGTTAAATTTCAATACCTCTGTATTGGCATATTGATCATCATGCTTGATAATAATTAAATTCATCTCGTTTAGTGTTCTATCCATTTTCTTCTGAATTTCACTTGAATGCGACATCAGCAAGATATATTTACTATTTAGAACATTTAGGAAGTTGCATATGTGTTCACCAATACACCTGCAAGATGATCATAGTATGGGCATATATATATGCAAATATTAAACGAGCCATCTGTAAAATCCTTAGCCTCTCTTAGGATGTAGAATAAGAAAAGTAGGAATAAGTAGAAAGTGGTATTGTTATTCTGATAGTATTGCTATTCTGTTTGGAAGTGATTTTCTTTTAAAGGTGAATAAGTGTATAAGGAGATATTCTGGTTTGGATGAAAAGTGGAATAAGTATTAAAATAAGTGTTGGAATAAGTGGAAAACGTGTAGATTAATAATAATCAACTTGATTATTAAAATATATATCTAACTTAAAATATATATACATCAAATTATATATGTATTATTTAAAAAAAAAACACACAGTATATATACACGTATCGGAATAACTTAGCGGAATAACTTTATTCCACCCTACTTGCGGAATAGCTATTCTGAAATGAGTAAATCAGAATAGGAATTAATATTCCGCTTTTATTTCACTTTTTAACTTGTCAAACGGAATAGTTATTCCTATTCCACCTTTATTCCTGGTTTTATCCAGGATCCAAACAGGGGCTTATATTTTTGGAATCTATTTAGGATTCATAATTTTCAATACACACATATGTAACTGGCTTTCAAACTAATTCCATTATTGTAAAAGCCTGTTCTAGGTGATTTAAGAGGGTACAATGTATTGTGACAAGTAGCCCTTGGTAGTTTAGTTGAAAAGCAAGACTACTTACCTTAGATCAATCCTATAAAGCTCCTATTGGCTTGCAAAGGATATAAATGAGAAGGAAGACATGCTTTTCTATTGCATATTTGAAATTTCATAACCTTAATGAAAGAAACAGTAAAAAGAAGGAAATGTTTAAATGGTCTTAAAAATTGTGTAAATGCTGAAAAATTGAATGTAAAATACATACTCTCACTTGATTGGAAAACTAAACTTGTAATATTCTTTAAACAGGTTAAGAAATAATTCTATTATCCAACTTTTATGTGTGAAATTCATATTTGGCCATGTTTTTGCTCAACTAGACATTCTGTACATATCTAGGAAATGTGCATGCTTTGTTCAATTTTTCTGACTTGGTTGGCATATTTAATTTTAGTACTGAAGTATCAAAATTTACATGAACTTTATGAATACCTTGACCTTGTTATCACATATTGCATACATTTTCAGTATGAGAGAAGTCTAGAATCATTGAATGATTAATTAATTATTCCATGTTCTTGGTATAGTAGGTGTTGAACTTTTGTCTTCTGAATATACCAGTTGTGTTCCTTTTTGTGGTTTCCTTTATTTGGAGCATGACATGTTGTATGTGGGTTTTGAAAATTCTCTATGAAATTTTCTTTAGGACTGCCCAAAAGAGTATATTCTAGTGCTTATTATTATGATGGATTCCTTCTCAGTGTATGGGTAGCACGAAATCCTCCGGGTTATGCGTTTGTTGAGTTTGATGACCGTCGGGATGCAGAGGATTCAGTATCTGCACTAGATGGTTGGCTGATCTACCTTTTGCCTTTTCTGTTTAGTTTTGCATTGTGAATTTCAGTCCACAAGGT
The DNA here is from genome assembly GCA_024699735.1 of Posidonia australis. Taxonomy (NCBI): domain Eukaryota; kingdom Viridiplantae; phylum Streptophyta; class Magnoliopsida; order Alismatales; family Posidoniaceae; genus Posidonia; species Posidonia australis. The sequence continues at coordinate 7,511 of JAMKQA010029576.1, forward strand.
TCTTTTTCATGGTTTATTTCAAATGATGTGATTTTGTTGTTTGGTTGTTTAGTCCTTGAGAACAAGGCTGTCATGGAACGAAAGCCTCCGCCACTGGAGTGCGTCATTGTTGCTCATGTAGGCAACTATAGAGTAGATATATACACGTATTTGAGTGTATGATTGATATTTTTAAGCTTCCAAAATATTTAATCTTCATTGTCTTATCAATAAGAATGTCAATTCATCAATTATGCATCATTAACAATCAATTAATGGTGTTATTCACATGACTAGTAAGCCTGTTTATACATAATGAATTGATGATACATATTATTGTAATATTATTTAAATCTTAAGGAAGTTGTCATCACCTATAATGGGTTAGCTATAGATGATCTATGTTTCAGTTTGGTTATTCTTTTCAACTTTTTAACCACATAGTTTTAACTACAATAAAATAAAATACTTGTCGTTAAAATCTCGTTGCAGTCTGATTATCATACGTCTGAAGGTCCCATGTTGTAGTAAATTGTAGATGTTGCAATAGAATGCCTTAGTCAATGATATTGAAAAACTGCAAAAATTGTGAAATTGGACAACTGCCTTTTATTTCTAGAATTTATGTAGTGAACTTATGCTGGTTTTTATGCATCAAAAATCAGGTATATACCTGTAGGTTAAAAAATCACCAGCCAAACATCATGAAATAATACACAAAAATGCAAATCAAATAATATACCTTCAATAAATTTTAAAAAAACGAAAATTTAGCTTAAATCATTGTTGAACAACTAGACACCATAGGCTCCAAATAACCAACCTCATTGTTGAACACTTTTTTATCACAGAGCAGTTATATGCTTACATGTGGACCATCAAACAGCATGCTTAACCAACCAAAGCTGTCTACCTCTTGTTGAATTTCTCACATCTGTTGCTCAGGTTTCAAAAAGGAAACCCAATAAATCATCGGCGCTTGCATGGTATTGGATGTCGACAAATGTTGGTGAATTGGCTTTTCAATCTACCAACACGACACTGACAAGATACCAACATGGAAATTTTGTGAATAAGGGTGGAATGGTCTTTCAGGATTGGTCATTGTGTGTGACCACCTCCCACCTATTCTACACATTCGATCTTTGTTACTGTGTTTCCACCTAGGCGATACCAACACTGACATTTTGCTGACATGTGTCTGTTATTTCAACTTGCCAATGTCCAATGCATTCCGACATTGAAAACCATGGACACTTGAGTGATCAATGTTCAAGTTGAGACGACAACCAAGGAGATTCCAAATTCCTCTTATAAAAATACGTTGAGCAGGTAGATCCTCCTGATTAGAATCACAAGAGATACACTTCATGAATCAATATCCGGTTCAAACACTCTGCCTCATCTTCAGGAATCAGGAGCACTGTCCTTTTCATACATAAAAAATCTGACCTCGATAGGACCGTTTTCTTTCCAGATACTCCACATAAATGTGAAGGAAGAAAGTTTCAACCTAATCAGCTTCTGGTACACACTATGAATCAAGAAGATGCCATCTGTGGTACCTGTCCACCATCAAGAGTCTGGGCCAAGGGCTGGTTGTGAGGCAGTAGAGCAAAGCCATTAGGTTTATAAACTTAGTCTAATTCATCCTTCCATTTCTGCTTGAGGATGATCATCCATACCTCTTCATCATGCACAGCTTTGAGTTAAATGCTGCATGGTAAGCTGTCTCAAAATCTGCTTGGAGGTAACCCATTGATCTCCCCAAAAGGAGGACATCTCTTGATCCCCAATCACCTGCAGAATCATAGGGCTATAAGCTCCCAGTAAGAATGCAGATTGCTGTAAAATAAAGATTACGAGTATTCTGTGCAAAATACTAGACTAAAGAGGACCAGGCTCCTGCCTATATTTCCAGCTCATTAGGTGCAAGGGTTTGATTGAATATCTTTAAATTCAGAACAGGCTCCCATATACATATCTACTGTGAATTTACCAAGTGACTCCACAGCCACCGACATGCTTCCATTGCCAAGCTTTAAAAAATCTTTCAATTTTGCTGCCAACACCAGCAGGATCTTAAAAAACTGATTTCTTTTGGATTCTATCTAGTTATTAATATATATCATTGATAAATTAATATACAACTTTGAAGCTAAAAACTCTGGAAAAGTCATATGTAACATGTAATTTACTGTGAACTTATGATAACTGTACAATTGTCAACAGCACATATCGCAAAAGTAAAAAGTCAAATTCATGACAATGGTTAATCAAAATATAATAACTATATTTCTATCAGCTATGTGAGTAACAATCTTTTTCTCATCATGGTTATTCAACAAAAAAAAAAGGTAAAATTAGCATGTGAATAGAGGCACTCTCCATCTTCCAAAAAAAAGGCAACGCTCCTTGTCTCAAGGCTTAACTTTTTCAAAAGAATTATTGCCAAAGGCATCCAACACTTTGACTTCCAAGGGTTCCTTGTTGCCTAAGTGGTTTCTAGGCTTCATGCGTATCTGTCTTAGCTTGATTCATTGGCATTATCATTATATTTGCATGAATCGATGCTGTTCTCTTTTTAGCTATACATAATACTACATTATGAAATCAGGCTATTATTTTGAGCAAAACATATACCCCTAAAAATATTGTTTTTCCCTAGCATAATTGTACAAGTAAACGTGATTGGCCACTTTCGAATACTTGTCTCTGAATGGAGATATTACTGCTCTTTGTGGCTGTACATAAAAGGTGTTGCTGGTCAGGATATGTAGTGAACAATATGGAACTATGATACAGTAAATATTTTTGCTATTTATTGTAATCACTTAGATACTCACCTGAATACTTGAATACTTAAATACTTGAAATTTTACAATTTACAATTTTTCTATATAGTTGCATTGATTCAGTTTCTGTAAAATGTGTTAGTAACCAAAATCAAGTAAATACTTTCTATATGACTAATAAGCTATTTTAGAAAGTAGAAAATGATCATCTGTTACTGTTGTACATAAGGCATTTCAGCTTAGGAGTTGGGACATGTATTAAACAATTTTAGAAAGTAAAAGATGATCATTTGTTTCTATTGTACATAAGTTTTTTCAGCTCAGGAGTCAGGACATGTATTAAACAATATGGAGTCATGGCTATGATAAAATTTTTGTTATTTATATGAATTGTTTGGACATTTAAAATTACATTGTTAGAAATTGTGAAAAAGGATCAACACATACATAAACTATGTGTCTAACAGAGGACATTGCATTGAATTCAAATAAAAATGAAATGATTTGGTGATTCCTGTGGCTGGCCCTACATGGTGAGATTATGGCATGGTTGTAAGTTTCTCTTGGGTACGCACTTGTTTACTTGTTGAATAATTCAACTGTACAGTCCTCTACCATGCTCAGGACTGGCTGCTTTAACACAATGGTACTAAACGTGAGAAACATTTTCCATATGTTACATTTGCAATTATGCATTCGCTAAAAGCTGTGGACTTGCACCTGCATATAATATGCAGGCTGCTACTCACATATAATTTCAACTGCATACGCCATGAACAATTACTGATAGTTGTTTCTTTCACAGAATAACTATAGCATATCTACTTTGGATCAAATTAGGTAGAAGCTTTATGCACCTGTGATGGACCTTCATCAACGTCGGACCACATGCTCTCATAAATACGTACCATAGATTCTTGCATAGTGTCTTGTCTGAGTTTGTACTGCATACCACATTTTGTAGTCCCCATTAGGGGTGGTAAAATGAGCTAATGAGTCGGGTTCGGGTCAATTCGTTTACAACCCAACTCATTTATGGCTAACACAAATTCAACTTGTTTATTAAACTAGTTGAAGAGTACAACCCAAATTCAACTTGTTTATAAATGAGTTGACCTGACATGACTTGTTTAACTTGTTTTTCCAATTAAACAAGTTAGATAGGTCAACCCAACCTGTTTAATCTAACATATGTTGAATATTCTAAAAAAAATCAAATAGTTGCCTACATATTTAGACAAATGGATACCTATATTTTTCACAACAAAATTACAATACAATTAGTGGCATTCCAACCACATAAACAACATAAAAAAAATGAAGAGTTCACAAGTTAGAACAAGTTGCAAATTAAGAACTCAGCAGCAAACAAAAAATTACACTAAAGCCTAAATCAACCACAAGTCCATGGTCAACCTCAATAAACTGCAATAATAAATTGCAGTCGTAGACTCATCGGTGGAACTGGTGTGGATTGGTGGTGGCGGTGGATCATGAAGACTGGAGGAGGAAATCAGGAGTACCAGAGGAGAGATTAAGTGTGCGAGAGGAAGACCTGAGGTGAGGAGGGTTGTACTTGGAGCCTTGGAGGAGGACGGGAGGAGACAAAGTCTCGAGACAGACTGTTGGTTGTGCATGGTGGTGGACTGATGGTTGTGCGTGGAGAAGGAGATGAAGAGTGGCGACTGGAGAGTGGGTCGTCGGAGGAGATCAGATCTGAGCAGTGGAGGTTGTGGGTGGCGGCGGTAGGACTTGTGCAGCTGTGTTTGTGCTATGTGAGAATGTTAGTGATGGGTCAAAGGTTTGTGTGTGTGTGTGTGTATAGGAGCGGCTTTTGATACATGTTACCTCATAATAGGTAAAATGAGGTGAAGTTCACATTAATCATTAGATTTCCATCTTATGGTCGAAACTGAAAACTACTAAAACTCCTATAGCAGTTTTGCTTGGTTTTTTATTTCCCTCCTTTCCTAATTCAATCAGTTTTTATGCTAACCACCATTTCTGTTTTTTATGCTTTTCCTCTTATGGCGAGTTACATATTTGTTGGTTTAGCATCTACATCTTCCCTTTTTTTAGTTTTTTTCCTAAAATAAAGTGACGCTTTTCATGGGATCAACTTAGTAATTTTATAATTTTTCCAAAATTCATGTCTTCCAATAATCTCATTTTTTTTTTCCTTTTTAGTTTTTTTTATGGTTAGTAAACGATCAATTGGAATGTATAAATATGGGTGTGTTGTTTCCTAAGTAATTGAAATTTTAAAACATCCAATATTTTTTAATTTCCTAAAATATCTTGATTGATTTTTTTAACTAGCTTCCTTTTTGTTTTTAAACAAAACAACTTTGATTTCATATATGGTATTTGGAAAAAAAACAATGTTGATCTTCTTTCTACTTTCAAAAATATAATTACCCATTCCTACTTTCGAAATAACACATAGAATAATCATTGTTTTTATTTGTTTGGCGAAAAAGAACACCATCCTTGGTCGGGATCTTGATCATAAGGTCATTTTAGAAACCATTTATTATTTTGTGTTAGTTTTATTTTGTAGAGAATAAGGGAGAGAGAATCTAGGATCATTTATTAAATTTAAGAGAAATTGGAGAGAGAATAACAATTAGTAGTTATTGAATAACAATTAGTAGTTATTGTTATGGAAATTTCAACCGTCTTACCTTCTTTTGGGTAAAAACATTAACTTCTTCTAATTTTGGTATGTTCTCTCCTTCAATATTTTCTCTGCTAATTTAAAATCACTTATTGTTTTTTAAATATTTACTTGATTATTAAAATTTTTCTGTTGATATTTACCATTTTTTCTGGAATCAACAATGAAACTAAAATTTAATGTAGCAACCTTCCATGTTAGATTTTTTCTTAAATTGGATTTTGAATAGTAGATCTCTAGTGATTTTTTTAGCAAATATTATTTATGCTATTATTTTTTACGTATTAGTGTTACTATTTTTTAACATATCTAGTATTACAAAATGCAACAATAGATCTTTACTGAGTTTTAGTTTTTTTAGAAAATAGTGTTTATGGTGCTATTTTTCGCATATTAGTGTTACTATTTTTTAATGCATTTGTGTTACTATATTTTTTTAATGTAGTAGTGTCAATGGTATTTCTTTTGTTTCTAAGTTATTTTTGTTTCACCCTTATTAATAGTATAGAAACAACACAGATTTTGTTATGACAGTAGATCTTTAGTGGTTTTAATTTTTTTTAGAAAATAATCTTTGTTATTTTCAACATTCTAATTTCATGTTCAAATTTTATTGTTCCCTTATGTTGGCATTATTATTTTCATATATTAGTATTCTTATTGTTAATATTTTCTTTCTTGTATTAGTGTTATTGATATTATTTTTCATGTATTAGTGTTACTATTTTTTTTCATGCTTTAGTATTACTATATAATTTTTACGGATTAGTCTAATTGTATTTCTTTCATGTAGTAGTGTTAGTGGTATTTTTTTCATCTATTTAGTACTAGTATTAGTATTATTTTCTAATGGAGCCAAACACACAGTTAACTAAAGGTAGTTAAGGAATTAAAAGAAAATTGAATAAATTTGAAACCATTGAACATTGAACAAATTGAACACTAAAACAACCGAATACTAAACAACTGCATGAGCCACCAAAATCAATAATCCAATTTTTTGATTTATTTGTGTTATCATTAGTTTTCATTTATTAGTGTCACTATAATTCTCAAACATGTTCTAATGTTAGTGCTTTTTCACATATTAGTGTTACTTTTATTTTTCATTCATTAGTGTTATTATAATTCTTAAACACTAAATTATGAAAATTATTTTGTTCTTTTTACTGGCTAAAACTATTTTTTCTAAGTGGCACAACGTCAAAACTAAAAATCCTCTCCAACGCCATTGGTGTTTCAGTCCAGAAAACATAAACACCACCACCAAATTCACTAACATTCATAACCTTTCTTTTAGGCATTTCTTCAAGCACTCGTCTTGTGCAATCCAATACAACAATTAACGCATTACAAAAAGAAGTCAAGAATCCATGAGACCATTCACATCATATATAGATTAGCAAGACTACATAGGAAAAAAACTATAGAAAGTCAATCGATGGTAACAAAATCAAGTAACAAACAACATACTAGTGATCCCTTGATGCTATTCAATTTCTGTAATAAAAAACTAAATTTATTCATTCTTCCAATTACAGATTAGTGGAACCCTTGATCGGAACGTAGGAAACCCATTCACCCTAATTATCCATGGATTTAACAAATTTACAAGAAAGAGCTAAAAAATTGAAATGATGTTTGAAGAATTGACAAGATGGTTGGAGAAGAAAATGTTCAAGTTTGTCGAAGGAGGAGTTGTCTCTTCTATTTCACTGGTGAATGTCGTTGTTGTTTATTGAAACATAATCAGATTGCCGGGAAGATGAGCTACAAGCACGTTAGAGGTGCGTTTGTTAGGATCCCAGTTGGACCCAATTGACCGGAGCAACCATTGGTGGGCCTTGTGAAATTTGTTGGAGTCATAGAGGGCACAAATGATGTTGGAGAGATTGAGGGAGTTGGGTTGGTAGTTGTAGAGGTAGCGGGCCTTATCGACGTTGTTGTAGAGGGTGACGCAGATGATGGTGATGGCCTATGAAACAGGAGCACGGGATGGTGCATGAGAATTCCAAGGTAGAAGGGATGGAAGAGATCACGAGGGGAGAGGAGGGGGGTGGGTTTTGGCAGGGGTGGGAGGGGAAAAGGAGGGGGAGGAGAGGAGAAGTAAGTTTTAGGAGGGGAAGAGAATAGTAAACAGAAATATTTCCATTTTGGTTCCTCGTGAATGTAGAGAGAGAGGAGAGAAATAGATTGGTTTTTATTTTTCAAATTTCAAATGGCAAAACTTTGTGGTTTTCCTACTAGGTGGTTTTTGAGTTTCGTAGGAGTTGTGATGGAATAATGTATGATGGTGATGTAGCCTCATTTAAAGGATTTTTAAGGTAATATGCATCAAATATGCTCCTTTTATATATATATATCATAGAGGTTGGCGGTTTGTAAACGGGTTATACTATTGAATCCGAATGCAATTCATTTATTAAACGAGTCAAATGTCTGACCTTAATTCATTAAGGTTCAACCTTAACCCATTTAAATGTTGGGTTGATATGTTGGGTAAGAAATTGTCGCCCCTAGTTCCTATGATTTCTTATTAGCGATTATAGGAACTCATGGATGGAAAAATTCCATTTTAAATTACTCTTTTCTAGTCAAGTATACACCTTTCTATACCAGTATATAATTGTCAAAATATATGCTTACATTCCTACAATTTCTAGTTTATTATTCAATCAAGATGGTGTTTTACATCAAAATTCATCTAACGTTTCTTATGATGAGATCAGTCTATTCAAAGGTCATGTGTTTGATATCTCATCTGTCAATTTAATTCAGATTTCTCACTATACCTTCTGGGCTAGGAGCTAGAATCTATTGTTTTTGAATTTTATAGTTTATCGTTCAGGATTTACAATATGTTCTTTGAATTATCGATGTTAGAGAGGTTATGTTATATATTAGGACTGTAGTAGGTAATCGGGTTATTAGATATCTATTCAGAATCTAGGGTATTTGAAATATCTTATACATATATATATATGTAATTATACTCTCAGAAATAATATATCTCTTTTTCTTCCTTGGTACTTTCTACATAGTATCAGAGCAAGCTCATGGCACTATTACTTTCCAAGATTCATCACAAGTAGTGTTGGAAAATGGATCGGGTTGAGTTGACCTGGCCCAAAAATCACTCAACTCGCCTGGGCTTGGATCGGGTTGGGCTGGCCCCCTCTGCCACACGGGTTGGGCTTGGCCAGGCTGAAATTGACAGCCCTTTGGCCTAGCACGGCCCATGGCCCGCCTTTAGGCTGGGCTAGGCTGGATCGGGTAGCGGGCTTGGTTGGTTGGGTTAGGCTAGGCTAGGTCAACCCATTGGGCTGTTTAATTCAATTAAACAATTAAGAATATTTTTTATGCATAAAAAAAAACATAATGATTTGAAAAAAATATTTTACATTTTTACACTTTTTTTTACACTTTTATATCATGATTTAATCATTAGTGGAGTCTATTCTGATCTCCTTGTTGATGTTAAAGCCGCATCATCGTCTTACGATTCCTTGTTCAAGTTCAATCTTTGAAGACGATCAACCACATTGTATCAGTCTTATAAGCATATGAAGGTTTTTACAAACTTTTAATTTACATATTCTATAGCTTAATATTCTTTTTCCTGCAGAAAATGCAGTATCTAATACTATAGTTGACGTAAGAATCGTTAGTAAATCTTTTGTCATTTTTGAAACCATAAGAAACCTAGTTGTTGTATTAAACCACCACTTTAATATGTCTAAGTTATCCATTTCTAAATCACTAAAAGCAAACTCACATTCTAAATAATTTTCTAATTCATTATTTGTAGTTGATTTTACATATTTTTCTTTCTTTTTATTGAATTTATTCAAAAAAAAACTACCACTATTACTGCTTGTATGTGTTCCTACAAAACTAGATGTGTGACCATTACTACTACTTTCACCATAATTGCTAGCATATTTTTCAAATAATCTATATAAAATTATTTTTATTTTATTATTAAATAAAATTATATAGTCATTTTTATTTATGTTACTAAAAATATCATCTATAAATACTATACAATTAACTAATCTATGTCTAGGGTCCATAATTAACGTTAAACATATTCACATTAAAGGTTTATCTCAATAATTATTATATTTAGTTTCCATTAGTTTAATAATATCTACAAAAGTTGGAATATTTTTATATCATTGAAAAACATTTGTAATATTAAAGAAATAAATTAGAACTAGAGAACTTGTTGGATAATATTGATCGGATAATTGTTTAGTTGTATTATAAAATGATTCTAAAAAATTATGAATTATATTAAAATTTTGTCAATCTTCATTATTTAATAAATTATTAGATTTTGTATTATAAAATCCTGTAATTATATGATTATAAGGTAGATTTGAACTTAATTTTTTCATGTTTTAAACCACTTAGTGCATATACATGTCTAAATTTTTGATATTTTTTAGTTAATATTGGAATAAATAAAATAGTTGTTCTTATATTTTCTATATAAGATCTAATGCATTCTATATTATCTTGTATAATTAAATTTAAAATGTGACAATAGCTTCTACAATGAAATAATTTAGCATTTAATATTGGTCTTATATTTCTTTTTAATAATTCTATTGCAACATTGTTGTTAGAAGCATTGTTAAATGATATTGTATTTATTTTAAAAAAAATGTTATATTCTTTACCAATATTTTCTATCATATTTGATGTAGCTTTACCAATATGTGGATGATCAAATACTTTAAAAGTAATTGATCTTTTTTGTAAATTCTATTTTATATCTATTCAACGTGCAGTTAAACATAAGTATGGAGAATTATTTGGATTAATTCAAACATCACATGTTAATGATGTTTTCCATAATAAACTAAAAAATATTCTAATTAAATCTTTGTTTATTTTTTTTAAATGTTTTATAAATTATATTTCTTGTTGTATTTTTAGAAAAACTTTTAAATTATGGATTTAAATAATTTTGTACACATGATTTAAATTTTTTATTTTTAGAAAAAGAAAAAGGTTGTTCGTCTTGTACTATAAATTTTGTTATTCATTCTTTAATTTCTTCTATATTATATTTCCAATTTACTATACCACTACTAGAACCTACATATAATTTAACTTGTCTTAAATAAGTGTTATTATCTTTGTTATGTTTAGTTATATATTTTTTTAAATGCCTAGTTATGTGACTTACACCTCTTTCTCTAGGACATGTATGTTGTATTACAATAATTACTACTTTCATCTACAGGATCTATAGTTACATGCTTCCAACTTTGTTTCTTAGGTTTCTTAGAGACTGTGGATTGTGTTGGGGTGCTTTGGGATTGGTCTGACTCTTAATTAGGGATATAATCATGGCTATCAATATTTTCTATTTTAATATCAAAAAATTGATTATGAAATAAAAAACGTCTTAATCTACAAAACTTTTAAATCCCAAAAATAGATGAATTAGAAGTAAAGAATTTAGAGGGATTAAAACTAGAAAAATGTTGATGTTGGAGGCTTGTAGAGAATAGTAGACGCTGTAGAGTCCAAAGTCAAACAGTAAAACTTGAAATTTCCACATGAGCAGAGAGTGGAAATTAAGAGAGGATTGTAGATAAGAGGAGTTATAGTAGAGAAGAGAAGATTGAGTTGTGAGAAAAAATGGTTGAGATAAGGAGGTATTTATAGGTGAAAAGGAGAGGTTTTTAGGTGAAAAAAATAAAAAAAATAAAAAAATAAAACCAAAGGAACGTTGCATCTTTTTTTTTTTTTTTGAAATTAGCGGGCCAGTTTGACCAAGGCTGTTTAGGCAGGCCAATTTGGGCCTACCTGTCCAGGTTGGATGGGCCGTGCCTTTGGGCCTGGTTTGGCTCGACCCGTGTTGATTTTTTTTGGCCCAGTTTGTGTTTTTCCTGGGTCGAGTTGAACGGTTCAGGGCCTACCTGATCCGATTTTCATGTCTAATTACGAGGTATTATTATTTCTTCAATGGAAGATAGCTATAGATGACGAGATAGCTGCATTAACAGTTTGTACTACTTGGGAGTTGGTGATCTGTCTTGTTGGAGCTACTATAGTCATTTGTATATGGGTCTATACTATAAAGTACAAGACAGATAGTATAATAGACAGATACAAAATTCGACTGGTTGTTCAAGGATTTACTTAGTATCAACTATAAGGAGACCTTTTCTTCTATTGCCCGTTTCAATTCCATAAGAGTGATCTTGTCTATTGTCATAAACAACTCTTGGGAGTTATGTCAACTAGATGGCAGGAATGTATTCTTATACGATGACCTTACAGATTCTGTGTTTATGGAGTAACTTTCAAGGTATGTTGCTCAGGGGGAGTTTAGAATATGTAGGCTGAAGAAGGTTATTTATGGTTTAAAGTAGAGTTCTCGAGTTTGATTTGATAAATTCAAGTGGTCATGGTAGAGAGATTTTAGAGATATGTTGTTGATCATTTCGTCTTCTATAGGAAGACTGTCTATGGATGTGTGCTTTTCGCGATCTATGTTGATAATATATTGGTGACAGGCATTGATAAAAAGGGCATAGAAGAAATAAAAGAGTATCTTAGGACATATTTTATTACTAAGGATACGGAAAAGTCAAGATATTTTTTAGACATTGAGTTTGCCTATATCAATGGAAAAATGACACTATGTTAGAGAAAGTATGTCTTTGATCTCCTTTAATAAACAAGACTTTTAAGGAGCAAGTAAGAGAGTACTATGATTGAGCAAACATCATCCTTCTGGGATACTCCTTTAGAGTTGTTAGAGGATTTTGGTTAGTACTGACGATTGATCGGAAAACTTTTATATTTGATGGTGATTTGGTAAGATATCTCCTATGCAGTCAATTTACTGAGTTAGTTCATGTTTGAGCCTAGAAAAGCACATTGAAGTGGAGTTTTATGCAGACTTGCATATGTCAAAGGTGTTCTTAGAAGAGGCTTAGTTTACAAGAGGAATGATCACATGAATATTAAGGCTTACTTAGGTTTAGGGTATGTTGAAGATTGAGGAAATAGAAAGTCTATGTTTGGTTTCTGCACATACGTATGAGGTAATCTTGTCACCTGAAGTAGTAAGAAGTAGAATGTAGTGTTTTAATTTAGTGTAGAGGCAGAGTACAAATCCATAGCTCAGCTAACTTATGAAATGATGTGAATCAGGTCACTCTTATTAGAGTATGATTTTCTTATAGATATGTTGTTGATCATTTCGTCTTCTATAGGAAGACTGTCTATGGATGTGTGCTTTTCGCGGTCTATGTTGATGATATATTGATGACAGGCATTGATAAAAAGGGCATAGAAGAAATAAAAGAGTATCTTAGGACACATTTTGTTACTAAGGATAAGGAAAAGTCAAGATATTTTTTAGACATTGAGTTTGCCTATATCAATGGAAAATGACACTATGTTAGAGAAAGTATGTCTTTGACCTCCTTTAATAAACAAGACTTTTAAGGAGCAAGTAAGAGAGTACTATGATTGAGCAGACATCATCCTTCTGGGATACTCCTTTAGAGTTGTTAGAGGATTTTGGTTAGTACTGACGATTGATCGGAAATTTTTTATATTTGATGGTGATTTGGTCAGATATCTCCTATGTAGTCAATTTACTGAGTTAGTTCATGTTTGAGCCTAGAAAAGCACATTGAAGTGGAGTTTTATGCAGACTTGCATATGTCAAAGGTGTTCTTAGAAGAGGCTTAGTTTACAAGAGGAATGGTCACATGAATATTAAGGCTTACTTAGGTTCAGGGTATGTTGAAGATTGAGGAAATAGAAAGTCTATGCTTGGTTTCTGTACATACGTATGAGGTAATCTTGTCATCTGAAGTAGTAAGAAGTAGAATGTAGTGTTTTAATTTTGTGCAGAGGCAGAGTACAAATCCATCACTCAGCTAACTTATGAAATGATGTGAATCAGGTCACTCTTATTAGAGCTTGATTTTCTTATTGAGATGCCTATATTAATGCATTGTGATAATCAAATTGTCATTTGCATTGTCAATAATTCCACATTTCATGAGCATACAAAATACATAGTAGTTGACTGTCATTATGTGCGAGACATAGTGATGAAAGGAGTTATTTCTACGCCTTAGACTCAGTCATTGACTGATATCTTCATCAAAAGGTTGAGTGTAGGTGTTTTTGAGTCCTTGTGTACTAAACTGGACATAATAGGTATGTATGTTATAGCTTGAGAGAGTGTTAGAGACGTTATATTTTGTATTGGTACTGTAGTGGGTAATTGGATATATATGATATGTATATCATATATATACCATATACCATATACCATATATCATATATATATATGTAACTACACTCTTAAAAATAATAGATCTCTTTTTCTTCCTCGTTACTTTCTACAATTGATAATGCTCAAAAGAAGTTGTTTGATATATTGATTAACAAAACTCTATAAGAAGTTCAAATTTTGAAGGGTCATACAAGGTTGTTAAGTCTCCATGTTGGTCAAGTATGACTAGGAACCTTCTTGCCATTTTCCTCAAGACGATCTCAAGTTTGAAGATTCAGATGTCTTTCTTTCCAATATTAGCTTTAGAATTCAACAAAATACTTGATGAAGTTTAAGAAGTTAATTTTTTCAGTAAACATACTTTTAATTATGAAAACATTATCTATAAGTAAAGATTGGCTTTGAGGACACCTTTAAGATCTTGGCTCTGGCAAGTTGTAACCAAAAGTCAATCTATCACCAACCTTACAGAGTACTGTCAGTTTCCAAGTTGAAGCATACTCGGGTGACGAACCTTTTTTAGCCTTCAACTTGTGATGTTCCATACACATCAAAATTGACATAGCACACAGGATAATATACTTTGCGGAACACTGAAAATTCCCTAGATAAAATATAGCGGATGCAGTTAGAAGCCAACTTTGATGTGGCATGTTCTAGAATTTTACCTGTTTTCTTTTACTAATGGTGGAAAATGTAGTTGCTTATCTATCAGAAAAATAGAGGAGAACCACATTTTACATAATCTTGTTATTACGCCATTTTTGTGACTGTTTATTCTGGTGCTTAACATTACTATAGTGATACCAACATATAATAACACTCATTCTTAAGACACAATCACAAATATTTAGTTGTTTTCTGTAAGCATTGTCCTCATGATGTTTTTCAACTCTTAATAGCACCCATGTAACTTTCATGAGACAGAAGACAACCTTGTTACACAGTGAAGTCAATGGCACTATTGCTGTCATCATCACCACCATTGCAAACTGTTGATACTATTGTCATCCAAGTGCTTCCACAACTGTCACCACTACTACCATTTAATTTGAAGATATCACCACTATTGTTTTTGTTGTTGCTGTCTAAAGTAGCTGCCACTGCCACACCACAAATTTCTGTTTCAGCAAGGTTCGTCGTTAGTGCCACCATTATCACCACTCTCTTCATGGTGGTTGGTCACTTCTATCGCTGTCATCATTGTCTCACCTGTCACCATCACCATAGTTATCACCACCAGCATTTTGTCTAATCACCAACATCATTGTTGCCATTACCTTGCCTTCTGTAATCACCATCACCGACATCATTGTTGCCATTACCTTGCCACCATTACTGATATCACTACAACTATTGTTGTTAGACATCACTGTTGGGATTATAATGTTGCCCCAACAAACCACGGGTGTTGCAGTGTTCGTCCTCACCACCATCGCAACAGCCATTCTTTCCGTGGTTGGTAGTCACTGCTGTTGCTCCGACCACTGGCTCACCATTGCCATCGTCATTGCCACCAGCATTTTTGCTAATCACCACCACCATCAGTGTCACTTTTGCCATCACCTTGCCATCATTGCTGATATCACCTCAATTATTGCTGTTGTCAGACATCACCATTGACGTTGTAGTGTCACCTCACACAACCATTGTACAACCATCATCACTACCAATATTGTAACTCATGTACGGTTTTACACACTTGACTGTAGTTTACCAAACAAGGAACAACAAGGTAATGCTTAAGCAAACCTTTTTTTAGCAGTAATACAAAGAGACATTAGAGTTAGCAGCTCAAAGAAAAGACAAACATGGTAAACTAATCTTACCAAGCTGTTAATAAAATAACAAAAGGTAGTTTAGCAATCATTTTAATGTTTACAAAGAAATTGTTTATTATTTTTTAGTGCTTGGTCTGAGGTTTACTTTTACAGATTTTTTTTGAGCAAAAGTGTCAACTATTGTTGTTATTGCACAATATCCAAACTGCCCACATGCTCAAAAATGGAAATGGAGAAAGACAGAAGCCTACCAGGCCAAGAACTATAACTAACAAAACTAAAAGGAAAATACACAGGAGAGGCGACGAATAAAGCACCGTAATTAATGGAAGAAAGAGAAAACTGAAAATATAAACTTTTTAGAAAGTGAAAAATTGAAAAATATATACTTTGTCGGCTTTTGTGGCTTTTTATTTTTTCCTCGTCACTAATAGTACCATAATTCTGGTTAGTGATACTTCAATTTTTAGAATAATTTGTAGCAATATGTAGCTTAGATACTCTATTTTCATAAGATCATATAAATTTGATGATAATTATTGTATCTTAGGCACAACATATTATTTAGCTGTAATGAGATCTACAACCTCAAAGTTTCCATACTTGTTGCTTGGCTGAGCCACCAAATTCAGCAAATACTTTATTTGTACGAGTTTGTAGAAGTTTCTCTGAAATTACATTTCTGACAAATGACACGGCACTCACAATTGGATGGTGGCATCTGTACCACACTACATGACATGCAACTTAGTTTGAGTTTCCAGGGGGGTTAACATCCCAATCTAGTTATGTATTTATATCCAAATAACATTATACTTGACATTTGTTATTGAACTTCCCTTTTAAAATTTCTTCCACTCAACAACGACTTGGATGCTAAGAGATTAATGATATTAGTAACACTATAGTTGGATTTTTCTTTATTTATAGTGCATCATTTTGATTTTGTGAAGCAAATAAAGAATAAATATTCATTGTTCGAAACAAACAACTGTGATTTAATACAAATTTGTAGCCTGTAAATCGCCTAATATATATATTTAATTACTTGAATATGTTTCGTTTGACTTGAATTTTTCTTATCAGGAAAGCATGGATGGCGGGTAGAAATGTCTCGTAAATCAGTGGGCGGGGGTGGGCGAAGCCGTGCCTCGCATGGTAATGAAAGCAGGTGCTATGATTGTGGTGGTGTTGGGCATTTTGCTCGTGAATGCCGCTCTAGGGGCTCTAGATATTCACGTCGACGGTCTCCTAGCCCCCTTTCCAGAAGATCAGACAGCCACAGGTTCTTCTGAAATGTAAAATGGTTGGTTTCTGAATTTTGATACCAGAAATTTGATTCTTTTTTTTTTTGTATAAATACAAACAGACATAGTCTTTCAAGGAGTGGACGTGATGGCAGTAGATCTCCTCGACGCGACAGGTCCAACTCCTATAGAGACAGGTAGTGTGCTTAATATTTTTCATTTCTGATAAATTTTTTAAACATTAATAGTATTTTTCGGCTGTAGCACCCATTTTTTAATCAAAAAAATAAATTAAATTATACTACCATTTAATGCAATTCATGTTCTACAACATACTTTGATTTTATAAATTTTAGAGTTTTGTTTAGTTTTGATTAGGATGTGTAGTTTTAACAGTTGAAATTTACTAGGATTTTACTAGAACTTGGGACATTAATAAGAAAGAGTTATAATAGTTAGATTGAAATGAAATTTTAAACACATGTGCCCAATATTATGATAATTTAAACTATGAGGTTGAAAATTTTAAAAGAAAAGGTGCTATAGTATGACAACAACCACATTATCCTGTTTTTTCTTTTTAATTTATTGATATCAGAGAAGATGCCATCTTAGTATAATAATGAAGGCATTGGCCTTTAGATTCTCCATCAGTTACATTTCCTGTCAATGCATCACTAGAGAAAGGAATGCAAAGCTTAATATATACAACCATGTACTTGAATAATTTGCAAAAATAGGAAATATTTTATCTGCTTATGCTGCCATTTCCATGCATTCCACTATAATGTCTTTTGTAAAGTGTTTAACCAATCAATTTCAACTTTGATCTGCCTAATTATCTTTCTTATGTAGTTTGTTGTTTGTATTAAGTACTAACTCAGTGCTTTTCCAAAAAATAACTCAGATCCAGCCCCCGAAGGAAACGTGAACGCAGTAGGTCATTAGATAGCGACATATCAGAAGGAAGAGGGTGTGCTTTCCTTCTCTTCCAGTTTTTACTTCAAGCTTTATATATTGTAAAATGATTCAGAAGTTTCATTGCATTTTCCGGCTCATTTATAAAGCTCGTTGATTTTTAAGAGTCTTGCTCTAACTAATTCAGTTTTACATCACTTAACCAACTTAGTCACCGTGCGAAAGGACGCAGACACAGCATATCTCCTCAACATGGAAAATCTGATGCATTGAGGTATCTGTAAGAATTTCCTTTTTATTTGATATAATAAATGCTTTTGACAGCATATACTAAGCTAACTATATCGCTGCCACAAGCTCATGCTTGACGTGATTCACTCTCTTTTATTGCTTTGATCCAGCCCCAGAAGAGAAGATAATGAACTCAGCAGGTCACCTCAAAATGACCCTGAAACAAAAGAGCATGAACTAAGCAGATCACCTCAAAATGGTGGATCAGATACAAGAGAGTATGAAATTATGCTTTTGTTGTTTTAATAGATTCAGGTTGTTCAGTGTTTTTTCTTAAGAGAGTAGCACCTAAGTGTTTGCAAATTCCGAGATTCCAACTCTCAGTTTCAATAAGAAATCCTTCTTAAAAATATCACGGATTCATACATTTTATCAAGTTTAGTGTCTCAGAAATAAGACATGAGTACTGTTTCATTTGGTTTTATCAACTGTGTCCTGTAGTTGTTCTGTCTACTCGCTGTAGCATCATAATTCTATGCCAAGTTGATTCTGTAGCTCAGACTGATGCATCATAGTTCCATGCCAAGTTGATTCTGTAGTTCAGACTGATAGTTTTATGAACTAACGTAGGGCCAGTCTTGGAGTAAAAGGAGATGAAGGCAGTAAATCTCCTCCAAGTGAAAGATCAGGCCAGCTTGGAGAGTATGTATAGGAATTAGTTCATCCATTTTCCCTCACAGAAATGCCTTGAACAAGATTTGTATTCACTACATTTTTTGGTGCCATTTGTTTCTGTCTCAGTCTTCAAAAAGAAGGGTATGAACCGAATGGAACCCCTCAAGGTGAAGAATCAGATATGGAAGGGTATGTCTCTGATTTCTGTTAATGTGTGTTAATTAGATATTTTAGCATTCTTATTTTTGTTGTTTTTTACATTATCTCAAGGCAGAAAGGTTGATGTGTATTTTTGTCTATTGAGCAGAGATGGATCCCCTGTATTACGTGATGATAGCAGATCTCCTAGACCCGACAATGCAGATGGGTATGTGTTTACATTCCAATGTGATGATGATGCAGCTTGTTGCACTTGGATATTAAATACAATTTTATGTAATTCACTCTCGGAAATTGTTTATTTACAATGTTCATTTGGTTTTAATATTTGTTCCATTTTTAATGACATAGTCCAATAAGAAATGGGAGTGCCGGCGGCAGATCCCCACAAGAAGACAATAACACGTCTTATCCGGACAGGCAAGTGTTGGAAATTTTCATTTTTGTTATGTTAAGTTCTTCAATCAAATTTACTTGTGGCTGAGGTTAACTTATTCACTTGGGCTTCGTACGAGATGCTATGTATCTCATGTTTGGATGATATGAACTCAAGATTGATACCGAAATTCCTTATTTTTCACTTTTCTGAAGTCATGGCTCAGGAGGAGCTGCTATTTCAGAGGATAAACTTCTTTGAAGTATCTTTTTGATGCCACATAGGATAGAACTGTCCATTTAAATGAAGAAGAACGATAAACTAGAACATTGCTGGATACGAAGACTTTGTCTAAAATTCTAGCCTATCAACCGCAACTGAATATTTTTTTCTTTGATGTGATCTGATTTGCAGAAGTCCCGCCGAAGAATTGGTTGAAGAACATTGCAATGGTGACTCCGACTGACACAGCATAACTGTAACTGTACTCAAGTGCAGAAATTCTGCTGTAGAATTAATTGATGAGTACTTCTAGGGTGAGTGACTGACATGACATGCAGCACAAGTATGACTAGCCTACTTGAACTTAATTTGATTTTATTATAAATGTTATGTACTGAGACTGTCATATCCAGGCACCACCGGAAGTTTTACAATGAAGTGCTGTTTCCGTGGATATTTTCTCCGATTATATTCTACTCAACTTCGTCATTTAGCCAATTTCTCCATTGCCGTCTGATCTGGTTTCTGCAACAAAAAAGGATTCATTTTGCTAATAATTTTTGACGTAAACAATTGCTGAAACTGAAAAATAGTTTAGTAAGATCTTGAAAATCAACAGGTGCTGCTCCAACTCTCTCATGGATTTTATGTGCATGTTCTCCATGGTCCTACTATGGTTCAGTTGAACAAAATATAGTCAGCGTAGAACTCAGTCAACACTAGTTCTTGGCACTCGTGAGGACTGCATCCAGAGGTGCTGGTCCATTGAATGTTCCGTTTTTTTACCATATTTGTATTTGTCTTTATATTTGAATAGGATAAATATTTGTTAGATAAGAAAATTAAAAATCATACTTGTAAACATTTGGTTATAGATATATTATAAAAAACTATTTGGATCTAGATATTCCTTTGTTATTAACAATTATGAGTATGGATCAAAAAAAATCAAATGTTGCATAGAAATGAAAACAAATACGAATAGAAACTAAACTTGAGCTATAATGAATATAAATAAGAGTATAATACAAGTGAAATTTTGATAAAATATCAATGTAATGATACTTTTAAAATTATAGATCAACAAGATAAATGACAACTATAGACAATATCATAATAAATTATAGATTGACAATGCCCACGAGTGGAGATTTGATTTGGCAAATGGGTCGAGCCGGTTTAAAATTTATGAAGTCCTCTTGGGCTTGGATCGGGTCGTGCGGGCTCGCTCCATCGGTCGGGTCGAGTCGAATTGAAGATAACAGTCCTTCGGTCTGACATGGCCCATGTGGGTTAGGCCGTGGGCCTGGTGGGTTGGGTTGGATCGGTCCATTGGGTAGTTTAAATTAAAAAAATAATTAATTTTTTTTATTAATAAAAAATAATTTTTATACATAAAAAATAAAAAATACATAATTAAAAAATACTTAATTATTTTTTATACATAATTTTTTCATTTTTACACTTTTTTTTTTCACTTTTACTCATTAGTGGAGTCTGTTTTGGTTATCCCTGTTGAAGTTGAAGTCGTATCATTGTCTTTTGATTACTTGTTCAAGCTTAACCCCTGAAGGAGATCAAATGCATCGTATTAGTCTTTTAAGCATACAGAGGTTTCTATAGACTTTTCAGATAATCTACATCTTCTATTACTTAATACTTTTTTTTGTAGAAAATGTAGATTCCGATGTTATAGTTGATATCAAAATCGTTAGTAAATCTTTTGTTATTTTTTGAAACTATAAGAAATTTAGTTGTTGTACTAGACCACTACTTTGATATGAAGTTTTCTATTTCTAAATCACTAAAAATAAATTCGCATTCTACATAATTTTCTAATTTATTATTTGTAGTTGATTCTACGTATTTTTCTTTCTTTTTATTTAATCTATTCCAAAAAGAATTACTACCACTACTACTTGTATGTGTTTCTACAAAACTAGATGTGTGACTACTACTGCTACTTTTACTATAATTTCTAGCATATTCTTCAAATAATCTATAAAAAGTTGTCTTTATTTTATTATTATATGAATCTATATAGTCATTTTTATTCATGTTACTAAAAATATCATCTATAAGTACTATACAATTAACTAATTTATGCCTAAAGTACATAAGTAAAGCTAAACATGCCTACATTGGAGTTTCATCCTAATAATTATTATATTTAGTTTTCATTAATTTAATAATATCTATAAAAGTTGGAATATTTCTATATTATTGAATTTTTTTTGTAATATTAAATAAATTAATTAAAATTAAAGAACTTGTTGAATAATAATGACTGGATAATTGTTTAGTTGCATTATAAAATAGTTTTAAAAAATTATGAATTATATTAGAATTTTGTCAATCTTAATTATTTAATAAATTATTAGATTTTACATTATAAAACCCTTTAATTATATTACAATAAGGTAGACTTGAACTTTACATAGTTGAATTCCATCTATGTTGAACATCTAACTTAAACTTTCTAGGTTTTAAACCATTTTTGTGTAAATGCATGTCTAAATTCTTGATATCTTTTAGTTGATATTTGAATAAGTAAAATAATTGTTTTTATATTTTCTATATAAGGTCTAATACATTCTATACCATCTTGTATAATTAAATTTAAAATGTGACAACAACGTCTATAATGAAATAATTCACTGTTTAATATTGATCTTATATTTTCTTTAATAATTCTATCGCAACATTATTATTAAAAGCATTGTCAAATGATATTGTATTTATTTTAAAAAAATGTTATATTCTTTAGCAATATTTTCTATCATATTTGATATAGCTTTACCAATATATGGATGATCAAATACTTTAAAAGCAATTGATCTTTTTTGTAAATTCCATTCTATATTTATCCAATGTGTAGTTAAACATAAGTATGGAAAATTATTTGGACCAATCCAAACATCACATGTTAATGATATTTTATATAATAAACTAAAAAATATTTCAATTAAATCTTTATTATCTTTTTTAAATGTTTTATAAATTATATTTCTTATTGTATTTCTAGAAAAACTTTTAAATTGTGGATTCAAATAATTTTGTACGCATGATTTAAATTTTTTATTTTTAGAAAAAGAAAAAGGTTGTTTTTCTTGTACTATAAATTTTATTATTCTTTCTTTAACTTCTTCTGTAATATATTTCTAGTTTACTATATCACTACTAGAACTTACATGTAATTTAACTTGTCTTAAATTAGTGTTATCAACTTTATTATGTTTAACTATACATTTTTGTAAATGCTTAGTTATGTGACCTATATCTTCTCTTTTAGGATATGTGCATGTTGTATTACAATAATTACAATAACACCTACTTTCATCTACAGGATCTACAGTTATATGCTTCCAAATCCAAGAACTTTATTTCCTAAGTTTGTTAGAGACGGTGGATTGTGTTGGGGTGTTTTGGAATTGGTCTGACTCCTAGGTAGGGATATAATCATGGTTATTAATATTTTTCATTTTAATATAAAAAATTGATTATAAAATTAAAAAAATCTTATCCCACAAAACCCAAAATCCTAAATCTAAAAATGGAAGAATTAGAAGTAAAGAATATGGAGGAATTAAAAGTAGAGAAAATTTAATGTTGAAGGCTGATGGAGAGTAGCAGACGCAGCGGAGTCCAAAGTCAAATAGCAAAACTTGAAATCTTCACTTGATCAGAGAGGTGAAATTGAGAGAGAATTGTAAAGAATAGGAGTAGAGAACAGAAGATTGAGTTATGAGAAAAAAATGGTTGAGTAATGATTTATTTATAGGGGAAAAAGGATGACTTTTTTGAGTGAAAAAGAAGAAGAAAGAACGTTGAACGTTGCATGCAGCCCCAACGCTCCTAAAAGGAGCATTGGGTTTTTTTAATTTTTTTTTTAAACATTTATAGGCTAGCTTGACCTACATTGGCGGGTTGGACTGGGTCCACCCAGCCGGGCCGATCGAGTCGTGCACTTGGGCCCAGGTCCAGCCCAAGGCCCACAATGGGCCTAGCCTGACCTTAACCTAGCCAGTATTGAGATTTTATGGACCGGGCCAGGCCCGATTTCCATGTCTAGTAGAGATGCCATTGGTGAGAATCTAGATTGCATGTCTTACCTTATTAGAATTATCAATATTTGAATATGAATACTAATAGGACGTCTTAAGAAAATATATATTCATACTTGAAAAAATTGGATACGAGATAAAGAAAAAATAAGAGTTAAATACCATGTGAGAATGT
Organism: Posidonia australis; assembly: GCA_024699735.1. Lineage (NCBI taxonomy): Eukaryota > Viridiplantae > Streptophyta > Magnoliopsida > Alismatales > Posidoniaceae > Posidonia > Posidonia australis. The sequence continues at coordinate 31,091 of JAMKQA010029576.1, forward strand.
GACAAATTGAATAAAAAATTAATTATGGGCATGTTTATTAAATTTTTAAATAAATTATTAAGTAAGATGTTACAATACAATAAATGTATGAAATCATAGAAACCAAATGATCTCAATATCCTAAGTTTGAAATTTGATGGTGGTGCAATAAGAAATAAAGAGAGACATTTTCTTTAAATATAGATTGGTACATATCTTTATAAAACATTGAATTTCTTTTCCAATTAAAAATGAATATAACTTGAATGTATGGTTATTGAGAATGACAATGACCACCCTGTTGGTATCAACGATGGTGACCACTCGCTCAATGGCAAAGTCAATGGTTATCATATTGACAACCAGGTGGAAGATGATGAAAATGTGGACAGCAAAAAGAATCTATAACGACAATGCAGGAGGATGATAATAAAGGAGGTTATTAGTAACAATAGTGGAGGACAACAATGACCATGAAGGAAGATAACAATGACAACGATGGAGGAGGATGTTGCTCTTATCGTTTGATGATGAAATAGGATGAGGATGCTAACAATAGAAGAGGAGGAAGTCAATAGAGGAGGATGACTCCAACAGAGAAGAGCGACTATATCAACAAAGGTGGAGAATGACAACGATGTGTATAGAAGAGGATAACAGAGGAGAGGAGGGAGAGGACGATGCCACATTGAGACTCTTTGGACAATGTAGAATGAAGAGGCTAAAGTGAGTGATTAGATTTGATATTACGGCAAAGATAGATACCTTTGTCAGTAAAACTTGATGCCACATTGGTTACCAATAGAATTTGAATTTTTCTCATAAAACAAATTACAATAGCTTTCCATGAGGCATCCTGCCTACACATCATGTGTACGAGACTCTCTCATAATCCTTGTCAGAAACGATTGAAGAGGATTAAGACATTGAGACTCTTTGGATAATGTAGAATGAAGAGGCTAAAGTGAGTGATTAGATTTGATATTACGGCAAAGATAGATACCTTTGTCAGTAAAACTTGATGCCACATTGGTTACCAATAGAATTTGAATTTTTCTCATAAAACAAATTACAATAGCTTTCCATGAGGCATCCTGCCTACACATCATGTGTACGAGACTCTCTCATAATCCTTGTCAGAAACGATTGAAGAGGATTAAGACATTGAGACTCTTTGGATAATGTAGAATGAAGAGGCTAAAGTGAGTGATTAGATTTGATATTACGGCAAAGATAGATACCTTTGTCAGTAAAACTTGATGCCACATTGGTTACCAA
>JAMKQA010029577.1:0-17690 GCA_024699735.1 Posidonia australis
CTGCAAACCACATTGGTTATGTAGCACCGAACTACAAATCAATGCAGTGATTTAAGTTTGATGGCAAAGCATTATCTCGTAACGACTGTTTGGCATAACCCCCAGTACCGAAGACGCAAGAAGCAGCAAAGAGGAAGCATGACAAAGACATATCTACATTCCTAAACGGGTTTGGAGATTGTGGTGGACATGAGTTTAAAGCATGGACGGTGCCACAACATCTGTATAAATATGCTAGGATAATTGACAACAACTCTCTCCCTTACATGCATTAGAAAATTTACTCAGGATCTCCATCTGATTTCTCAGTTTTTTATTCGAAAAAAATCCAAACGAAGCGAATATGAGAAACGACATCTAATCCGGAAAAAAAATTCAGATCAAATATGTAAGTTGATACATCTTATTCTAAAAGATCTGTATCAGAAAAAAAAAAAAAATAACTCTCTTGATCTGCCATTAATTGGGCACAGAAAAAGATGCTGAGGTTAGAACATCTTGATCTGCTTAAAGAGCAAGAAATGTAGTGGAGGCAAAAGTCCAGAATTTTATGGTTGAAGGAGGGAGATTTGAACACCTCTTTCTTTCACAACATGGTTAAAAACCATAGAAGAACTAACAACATCTCTTCTCTTTTAATAAATAACTCTGTGAGCACATCTCATTTGGAGATCTGTCGAGAAATAGAGAAACATTTTATAAAGCTTTTCAATAAGGTTCATAGCCCTTCTATAAATCTCAATTGGGACATCCTTATACCAGTTAAAATCCCATCTCCTGATTTATTAGAGTTATCTTTTGAGATAGAAGAAATCAGGGCAAGTGTTTTCCATTTAGCTGGAGATAAATCTCCAGGGCCTGATGGATTTCTTCTGTTTTTCTTTCAACATTTTTGGGAGTTATTGAAATCAGATATAAAAAAAATATTCCACTCATTTCATTCTACTACTGATCTTGACTTTTTGTCCTCTATAAACCAGACCTTCATTACACTAATCCCAAAAAAATTGGGTGCAACTAGAATCCAGGATTTTAGACCCATTAGTCTTGTGAATAACTTATACAAAATCATTACAAAGACTCTGGCCTCTAGGTTGGCTCCTGTGCTTAATACAGTGCTTGATTCATCTCAATATGCTTTCCTACCAGGGAGATCCATTGGAGATTGCTTCTTGGTTGCTCAGGAAACCCTACATTATATGAGTACATCCAACATCAAGGGTTATATCCTGAAAATAGATTTTGAGAAAGCATTTGACAACATTAAATGGACCTTTTTGTTAGATTCACTAGTTGGCATGGGTTTTGGGGATAGATGGATCTCATGGATCTGCATGTGTATAACCTCTGCAAAGTTTTCTATTTTGGTCAATGGATCCCCTAAAGGGTATTTTGGGGAATCAAATGGGTTAAGACAGGGTGATCCCCTGTCTCCCCTACTGTTTATAATTACCTTCAATGTCCTTAATGCCATGTTGCAAACAGCTAAGAGGAATAACTTAATCTCTGGGATTAATTTTCCTAATGATGGTCCTTCTCTGATTAATCTGCAATATGCAGATGATACTTTACTTTTTTTCCCAGAAAGCACTTCCAATATAATTAATATCAAAATAATTTTATGTTGTTTTCAGTCATGTTCTGGGTTAAAAATCAATTTCCAGAAATCATCATTGACTAGTGTTTCCCAAGAGGAATTGTTATATTCTTGTGATATCATGGGATGTGAGAAGGTAGATCTTCCTATCACTTATTTAGGATTGCCTCTGCATTTTAAGAAAGCAAATGTTAATGACTGGGCACTTGTGTTAGAGAAAGTTACTCATAAACTTTCTTCTTGGAAAGCCAGATCTCTGTCTTTAGGAAGCAGATTAGTCCTGGTAAATGCTGTTCTATCAGCAATACCAATCTACTTTATGTCAATTCTGCATATGCCCTTGAAGATAGAGAAACAAATAGACATATTAAGGAGTAAATTTCTATGGAACTCTTTATCTCCTATTCATAAAGGGATGCATTTAATCAAATGGTCTGCTATTTGTAGGGCTAAAAAGTAAAATGGTTGGGGCATAATAAACCTGAGAAATTTTAGTGAAGTTTTAAAAATCAAGTTAATTTGACAATTTTTCTCAAACCAGTTCTGCCCTGTTTGGAAATCCATTCTTAGGGCTAAATATTTGCACAGGAGTATTGGTGCAATTCTGAATACTTCTTCCTCCTTTTGCTCTCCCTTATGGAGCTATATTAAAAAAGGATTTAATTTTTTCAATTGCTTCTCAACTTTTGATTTGGGCAATGGTTCCAATACTTTATTCTGGTGCCATAAATGGCACAATGATACTCTTCTTAGCTCCTTATTACCTGATCTTTTTAGTGCTGCTAGATTCAAAAAGGCTTCAGTGAAATTTACTGTGGATTTATTTAGCACAGATTTCAATCGTTTATTCAATCTAGCTCACTGTTTTTCTGGCAATTTCTCTATGCTCCAATATCAGCTGGATTATTTTGTTTCTATTTTGCATTCTTTTAATCTGGATACAAGAGATGATGAGTTCCATTGGCTTCCTTCAACACTTGATACCTTTACTATTAAAGCAGCTTATAGTATTTACAATGATGGGGGCCTTCGTAATGTCTTTTATAAAAGTATATGGGAGAGTTCTACTCCATTAAAGGTCAAGCTTTTTTCTTGGCTAGTGGTTAAGAACATGAACTTAACGAAAGAAAACCTGTTAAAAAGAGCTTGGCCTGGTTCCCCATTGTGTACATTTTGCTCATTATATATTGAAAATAATACTCATTTGTTTCTTAATTGTTCTTTTGCAAAGAAGATCTGGGAATTCTTTTTGGTCTCAGACCTATACCTTGGCTATTTCTCTGTTGGGGATCTATTTTTATCTACACCTCAACTCAAGTTTTATTTACCTTCTTCTGGGTGGACTTTGCTTCTCCTGATCATTCTCTGGTTGATTTGGAAAGAAAGGACTACTAGAATTTTTCGTTGTATTTGTAAACCATGCTTTATGATCATTAATGATATTATCTCTTTGATGAAATTTTGGGTGGGAAATCTTGTAACAAGGTTTGAAAAGGAGGAAATGGTGCAGTTTGTCTCTGCAATGGCTGCACAACCCGTGGAGCCTGCCTTTGCTTCTTCTATTCCCTCCTCATCAGGACTTTCCTCTTTAAATGAACCATCAGGAGATGAATCCCACAATGCCATGCTAGAGTAATGTTGACCTTATGTTGGTCAATTTTCAAAATTTTTTTTGATGTAATACTTTAATGATCCCACTTTGGGGGGCAATTTTGGAGACTGTTTATGGCAATTAAGCCTGCGGTATTGTAATAATTATACTTCGGATGTTGTATTCTATGGCATTTAAGCCGATTATATACTAATCTATCTCAACCGTTAACAAAAAATATATATATATATATCCGTATTTGTAAAATATTTGCATCCATATCTCTAATGTATAAATAATCAATTGCCTTTACATATAGTTTAATTTTAATATTATATTTTTATTTAAGCTTCACATATAATATATGGTTAATTAATCTAATTAATAATATTTATTGTTTACATTTAACTATATTTCAAAATTTTCAAATATCTAATATTAGATATCTAACAGATGTGAATACAATTTTATTCCTATTCAGATTTTTCAATCGAATAAAAATAATATTCAAATCAAGATGCATACAATGAATTCTGATACAAATGTTAAAATTGACATCAATTTGGTTATAAATACAAATTCAAATCTAGACCAAAAATTCTAGATTTGGATTCAAATACTAGCAGCAGATTCACAGTGCTACATATTAGTACATCTTTTATTCTAACTTTTCACTCTCTAGGATTATCTTCTTAGGTTTAAAGTAGGCTCGATTCCATTTTCTTTTCTTATTCTAGGACAATAATTAAGCCTGTTTGGCAAATAATCACATTATTTGTAAGTAAGCATGGTTTCAAATAATCCAAAAAAATCTCACTTATATGGAATTTTTGGATATTTAATTTTTAATATTAAATAATTTTTGGATATTTATCTACGCTACCGACCATCTTTCAGTAAAAACATGAAGAATATACCTATTAATAAGAACCCTCTAAAGCCTAACATCAGATCTCTTGCACAAATCAAGGGTACCCTCCCTTCTGACAACATCGTTTCTCCTCTGTCTCTAGCTCCATTTTAAATAAAAATACGTGAGAGAAAAATATTTGTCACCATTCGGTAGCGCGTGATTTGTCAACGTATGGTTACCAGTTTTGCATCGGGCTCAACCGTAAAGACCCCTAGACTCACGATTCTCATATATTTTTATTCAAACTCATGGCAATCTCTAGGTTTGATCAGCAAACAACGCGTCAACGCTAGTACTTGAAATTGCAATTTTCCCCCCCTCTTTAAGCTCTTTGATTCTGGCCTCAACCGTAAGATTCTTTATCGTTACAATGGCAGTTCTTACAAGAAAAGCAACGGCAGTTTTTCAGTCAAACATAAAGCACATAGAAATGTAGTAAGCAGACTGCATCTTGTAAAAGTGAAATACCAGACCCTCAAGGTTATTTGTATTCTCTCATTGAGAAAAGTGAAGTGGATAAGATTGCTGCTCCTCTGCTCACTCAAGTATCTAACTAGGTTTCATAGTCTCCAGAGTTTTGGTGTCAACAATTAACTAAAGTTACAGAGAATAAGAAAAACAAAATGAAGCAGTTCTTCAAATAGATTCATAACTAGATGAAATTTACACTTCAAAAGCAGCTACTGTATATGTATTTATCACCACAAGTAAAACTGAACATTGAGACCTGTAGTTTTGCTACGAGTTTAGAAAGAAAAGAATGTGGTTAGTTCCCAGACGTCATGAAACTCCATGCAGATCCACCAAGATCAGATGGAGAATTGCCATCATTATCCTTTACATCACGGGATGCCTCATGTTTGACCAACAGTTCTGCTATTGCTTCTCTTTCGCACAGTACAGCATAATGCAAAGGAGTTTGTCCTTCATTGTCCTATACACAACCAAGGATGTTTCGAAAGGTTAAATATCAAAACAATGCAAACCGTTTCCACCTTTTCCCATACAGATCCAAAAGCATGCATATGGACAATATAAAACTCAAATATAGACAATCATAGAGACAAAACTGGCTGCTGCAGTAATCAGAAAAGTTTATCAATCCACATTGTTTGATTAGAATTTTGATTTGCACATATTTCAGTCTCTGTTCAAAAATTCGGTGATGGGATTGTTAGGCCAGTCACCATCACGAAATTGGACTGAGTGATAGCTTCAAAGGCTTGCTAATTGACTCATTAATCATATCATAGGTAATACCTAAATCAGCCAACCAAACAAACACCCATTCTTGATATTATAGATTATTGTTTAAGCCAAGAACCTTTTTTCCCTCTTTCTTAGCAGTATCTGTTTATACCAAGATTGACGTGCAACATAGACATTTTATCTCACCCTTTAAAAGAAGAGATTCATGTGGCTACCTTGTTTATCTGACAGCATGTCACAAGATAGCTGGATATTATTGGATATGTAAAATAATTAAAAAGTCTAAGACAACGTTCACAACATAATTTTGAGAAGTCTGATCAGCGAAAATGAAATAAAAAGACCAGTAAGCTAGAATTAGCCCTACCGAAGCATTCAAATCTGCCCTGTTGTTGATAAGTATCTCCACCACACGAAGATGACCACGATCTACAGCCCAATGCAATGGAGTCCTTCCTTCGCTGTCTGCATTAATAACATGTAAAGCATATCAGGAAATGACAAGTTCACCACTATAAAGATAACCACTAGATGTTTTAATAGCCCCTATTGTACAGATGCCAAATGTGGGAGATTCCCTTCAACACTAAAAAGACAGCCTCACTAGGACATAAAATATTCGAATTCTTATTATCAAGGGACAATGACAGAAAACAAACCCCTCAAATTCACTGAAATGCCATTTTCCAAGTATTTATTCAGATCTTCAGTCTTCCCTTCTCTTGCAGATACATGAATATCTTCTAATTTTCTGCGAGTAGTAAAAACAAAGTAATGATTCTATCAAACTTCAAAAAAATGTTAATAATGTCAAGATGAAATTCACTGCTTCTGGTGGTACTGAAATAATAGAAGTGGGAGAAAAATCAACTACAAATCTACAAGCACAGACTCAAGGTATTGTTACCCAATTTTAAAAGAAGCTAGATGGCTGGGCAAGCACTGAGGGATCACTATCAAATTGGTGTTAGGCAAGTTATTAAGCAGACAATCAGAATAAAATAAAGTCCACCAATAATTAATAAAATAAGCACAAACATTATATTTAGCATGAAACTTGGTCGTGAGCCTTGGAGCCTAAGAGCAACCTTACAGCAAATTTACATAACATAATCGAGAATAATATAGTCAGAACTAGAGCAACCTTATACCCCAATACGGAATAACAAAATTATAATTGTTTTGTTGAGTGACATATAGGCTGACTCACATAGCCACGAAGACCCAAGTTCAAATTCCCCTAAATCCCATCTCTCTACAAAATAATCCACTACTCTCAAGATGACGTCCATGAGGTTCGACTACAAGAAAGCTTAACCATATCTTAATACAATAATAGCTTATACAATATTTTCAAACACTAAAGTGATTGTAACTTAGAATATTAGTGAAAAAATATATATCTATGAAAAATGAAGGTGATTTTACCAATAAATAAATAATTAATGATTGCATTTAGAATAATTTACCACAATTATATGCTCATAACAAAACCTTTTTCCAACATCTTGATGGCGTGCTTAATAAGATATCTAGGCAGTCAGTCAGGAAAAAAATGCATTGGACTTGATGCAAAAGTTTAAGGTTGGTTGGTGTTAAATTAATAGTTAATACACATTTGTATAACCAAATGATTATCATCCTTGACCTCTGTTATTTCATTGTTATTATACTAAAGCTGCTAGTATTTTTTCATGTAATATGCACTACATTGTTATAAGCCAATAAACAAGTGTATTATTATGATAGAAAAATTTTCCATTACACTCCTGAGCACAAAGTCATGTTCACGGAATTTTTTTGGAAAAATAACAGAAAAACCCATTAAACTCCAAAACATCAAAATCTGGAACAAAAACAAAAAAATATGTGGGAACCAAAAAAAGAAAGAAAAAGAATTGACACTGTTTACACTCAAGGGCGTAGGGGAAAACCTCCCTATTATGATAAAGGCAAAATTGGGGCTGTAGCTAAGCTACAGTAACAGGGTGTTGCACCCTTTTTAAAGATAAAAAATGTAATTACACAATAATTTAAGCCATTTTGTGGTATACATTCTCCTTCGATACAATTTTTGGATTTCTTTTCATCACTAACTAAAGCATTCAATTTTAACAGTTGGAATTTAATGAAATTCTACTAAAATTTTAGACCTTTAGATGACAGTCTGATTGCAATGAAATTTTAACCACATGTACTTGTAGGATGACAATTCAATCATAAGGCTAAAATAATTTTAAAAAATAAAATGTTAAAAATAGAATGGCTACAGCCATGTTGGGCTGTATTATAGAATATACATATTTTTTAGTATTGGACCGATTTTCAACAACAAATATTAAGAGCCCTACAACCTAAGAAATGTAACAGCTCTATTCAGGAATGCAAACACCAGTAATGCAATGTGCTTACAATTCGTCATCAGACTCTTCCTCATGAATAAAGCTACTAAAAACTGGCCCCATTGGTCCTTTAGCTTCAGAGCCAGGTGCACAGCTACGTTCTTTCTGGTTCTAATAAACATGCAACAATGGGAAAAGATTAAACAATTTTGAAGGCCTAGGTCTTTTAAAGGGAAAATAAAGTAGGCATGACCGAAGCATATTTTTTAAAACTCACAGCTGTAGTAGTACCAGTCCCCCACGAAGGATAAAGCTCATTAACGATTAATATGTACTTCTCCATCGCTTCCTCCGGAGGCATAGCACCCAATCTATGCCATGCATTCCTGGCAGGACACCAAAAATTGATAATTTTTAATGTAAATTTCGTCATTGGACAAAAAGTTCAAATACAAAATTTTGAGACAATATGTTGGATTAGACATTGAGTATATGGGTTACAGTCTATATGCTGACAAACATCTAAAATGAATGAATCATGTACCAATGACCATGGTATTCGAAAGGTTGACATGATGTCAACATGACACGATACTTCTGTTTTCTGAATCATGTTTCCACCAACACAAGACTGACATGTCAACATTTTGCATAACACGTACCTGTTTTTCAAAAGGCCAAAGTCTGACACAATTCCTACATTTAAAACCATGCCAACAACTAAACATGAAGAAACCTATTGGTTAATTTTGTGGAAACGGCCACAAACACATAACAATAGAGAACTTCGGTACAGCAAGCAACTAACAAATTAAACATAAGTTAACAATGGCAAATCCAGGAATGGTTTTCAAGGGGGTACAACTTAGCAAAGGAAATACAATGGATATTAAATAAAAAATTATACAATGATATTAAATGCAAATAAAAGATCCATGTGGTTACCTCTTCAGTTTTCTCATGATTACAATTCTCTTTATGTATAAACATGATTCACAAGAAGCAATAACAGTTCTCTTCAATTTTTCATAATTCAAACCTTCATATTAGCTTCATTACAGCTCTAAATATGTGTCTCAGTGCGCAACTTAAATAAATGTAAGCACAACACTTAGGAAGAAAGGATCTGTTTTATATGCAAAAGATGGAATATGCAAACACCCAAATAAAAAGAAATATCTCATGTCTCGAAAGTATATAACCTTTATGTATAAGAGAAAAAATGATAGTTGTAGTGTCACATAGACATAGTTGTTAATTAGTTTGGGGGAAATAAAAATCATCCAAATCCACATAATTTGTAATAATAATGACGAAATCAAAGCCCCACTACTCTTAATATTTTCTCTCTTCTATTATGGACCCAAACCAGTTTATCATTTTTCCTAAATCCCATGGGTGAACCTAGTCTCAAAGAACATTGATGGACTTTGGCAAAAAATCAATGACATCGGAAAATTGCAACGTCAACACAATTTCAGGTCAAACAACAGGAATCAATACATATAGAACAACTATCAGTCTATGTCAACCAAACATCGGTCAACATTGGTCAATGTCGGCAGAATGTTGGTGATTTAGTCAGATGTTGGTAAAAATCAACGAAAATCAGTCCACATTACGAAAAAATCATAAAAAACTATCTATGTATGAAGAAAAACTGAAAAAAGAAACACAATTGTAGATTTATATATCTTATTAATTTGTAGTACCTAAATTATATTTTCAACAAATCTAAATGTTAGTTATCCAGTTACATGGCATATCATAACATTATCCACGTACATCATTTAATGACTGTAAGTGTAAGTGATTCTAGATATGTAATGTTGAAGTTTCCATCAGTACAACCTATAAATACAACCTATACAACCTATAAATTCTTATACAACCTATAAATTCAGTACATTTATAGGTTGTAAGTGATTCAATACAACCTATAAATTCTTATGCTGAAGTTACCATCAGTTTCCAACATACTTCCTACTTTGGAAGGACCAAAGTCTGATACGACTCCAATGTTCTTAACCTTGCCTGGTTTCCCCTATAGCTCCAGCATCTACTCTACCACTTTGAGTTGTCTAATAAAATGGATGCATCGTGTCATATATGAATTTAAGTATGCATTTTTATTTCTGCACATGCATCTTTGATTTTAAAAGAATAAATAAATTGTTCTAATCCAATAGATGTGCCATGCATTTTTATTTCTGCACATGCATCTTTGATTTTAAAAGAATAAATAAATTGTTCTAATCCAATAGATGTGCCACTTAGAGGACTCCTTTCTCCATAGAATGACAATAATTGGAAATTGTTCTCTTGATTATGAGCACATATAACAAAATGTTTCTCTTAAGGAGGACTAACTACCAATCCTTAGGTAAACTATCTGCTTGCACCTGGAAGTTCAGGTTTATGTGAAGAGCCATTGAACCTTCAACTGAGTACAGCCTGGGTAGGTCGCTAGAGGATAGGTTTAACAAAGAAGTGGAACCTAGTACTTGAAAAGCAGTCCAAGTGATTATCTCTGACACAAAGAAAAGGGCGATATTGACAAGACTATCCTAAGACAAGATGGTGACTTGCTCGTGAAGTAAAACCAAAGCCACTGGATGTCTTCTCCAAGAGATAAACTGGGAAATTCCACATGGAGAAGTGACTACCTAAAAGGCCAATGCAACATGTGACAACTTGGTTGAGACAACAAAGGCCTTAGGTGCACCACAATATAACGATGCACAACAAAGCTACGTCTTCAATGACATCAATGTTGTTGTGCAGCATAAAGAAATTCAGAATATTTTTTTCTAGCTATACCATGGCTTATCAAAAAAAAACTACCTAAAAATGAAATGAACCTTCCCAGGCATTAGAACATCTACATCTTGGTTGGACCATTTGTTCCTCCAAGGAAATCTACAGCTTGGTATATCACCACTAGCATATTCCAATGATTTAGGAGGCATTTGTGCCAAGGATGGTAAAGGAAGATAAATTCTTGAGACAATGGAAATGTCAACGAAATAGAAAATGTTTTTCCTTTGGCTCCTTTCTGTGTTTATGCACTAATACATGGAAGTGATGGAATTCCTCACATGTTCAGTTCCTAGGAAATGGCATGTCTAAGGTTCCTAGGGCTTGAATCATGTGTTCCATGTTGATCGTTTATAAACACGTTGGTAACCTATTATTTCTCCCCACCTTTTGCACCAATTTGCTTGTTCATGTTGACAAATGTAGAAATTATGTAGTGTATGTTGGACTCACAGTATAACCACAATAATCTCATAGAATCTACTTAATTATCATACTTTCTTTTGTGGCCACTTTTTGACCCTTCATGAAGTAGAGGCAAGCACAAGTGAATTTCGTTTCTTGGGCCACATTAAAATCTACTGAGTCATGTAGGAAAAGTGTCCAATTAGTTTATCAAAGGTGGTTTTTTGGTAGTTCAATTTGAAACAGCATTATAAAAGTTAAACTCATCATTTCTTGGTTTATTGTTAGCTTCATATGGTTGTTGGAATAGTCCCACAATAGAAAAAATGAGAATAGGACTTGTGATTATATATAACTGAACCCCTCCACCACTCATTACCAATTAGTTTTAAATTAAATGTCTATATTTCCACATAGTATCAAAACCAAAAGGAGGCCTTAATGGATTCAAGTCCATACACATCCACCTGTGTCTAAAAAGAATACTTGTAGAATCTAAAAGAAACTACAAGGAAGAATGTTGGAACAGTCCTACATTGAAAAAAGTAAGGACAGGACTTGTAATTATATATAGATAAATCCCTCTACTCATTGTCAATTAATTTTAAGTTGAATCCATATTTTAACAATGGAGTCGCCAAAAAAACGTAGTAATTGGATATCATGTTGTTATTCCAAATGCCACATTTAGGTTATAACTATAAGACATCAAACCACAGAGGGTTTGGCCATGTGATTAAATTTGTTCATGCTGCAAAGCATACCTAAAATATAGTATGTAAAAGAGGCATGGTGTTAGATGGTTGAGAGACGTCAAAAATGATACGATAACATAAAGACCTTTAGGAGATGTGATAGCCATGTAGATAATAGTCAATGATTCAACTTGCATTCACGTACCAAACTTTGTGGATTATTGCAAAGTCTCCATTTATGGGTATGTAATATCTATGGTCTGTGTGGGTCAAAGACTAGCGGTGCATTTAGTCAATGTGGATTCTAGATGCATTTTATCAGTCCAAAATGCTGTAAGTTATTGTTTTGGATTTTGATTCCCACTTGGTTTTGGATTGATGATTTAGACTGTGTGCATGAGTTTGCTCATGCACGTGCCTTACTGTGAGAATTTATGGGTGCAAGTGTTGGTGGATTAGTTAAGGTTGTGTATGAGATGGGTGGGTTGACACAAGTGTACATTACTTTGTGTCCAAAGGTAGGTAGGTGTGTGTTGTGCAGAGGAGGCAGGTGTGTGTTGTGCAGAGGAGGCAGGTGTGTGTTTGTTATTCGTGTGTTAAGCTGGCACTTGTTCTATACTCAACTATTTAAAGGGCAACATCGCCTCTCAACCACACACACACACGTAAAGAGACGCACACATACGTAAAGAGAGAGAAGGTTGGAAAGTGAGAGAAGAAGAGGAAGAGGAGAGAAGAGAGGTGGATTCGTGAGGGAGAGAGAGAGAGAGAAAGGTCAAAAAAGAGGAGAAGAAGAAAAGGAGAGTGAGAATTGAGGGAGAGAGAGAAAGGGTGAGTGGGAGAGAAGGCTGTCTATCACTGTCATCACTCGCCGCTGCTACCGCCACTCATGTGTTGCAGCCGTCTTGACGTCGAAGTCGCTAGGGTCGCCGTCGTCGTTGAGTCTCATCGTTGTTGCTGCTATTTGGTCATTGTTGCCACTACGAGTCGAGCCACCATTGTCGCCGCAATAGTCATCACGCGGACCAAAGTCAATCATTGATGAAAGGTAGACACTCTCCCTATGTTATTCCATGCTCTTTAAGCATTTAATTGAGTAGATTGCACTTGAGATCCCGCAGGTGGGATCGTGTGGCTACGGCAAGGGCCGCATAGGTGATGGGTTCCTGTAAGTGAACCCATCCCATTTGTGTGATTCTTGGTTGATTCTTTGATGCATGCCTGGACGTGTGATTCATAGTTTAAATTGCAGCTTCCTCCAGTTTTTGTGCTTCAATTGCTCATTATTATAGAATTTTGGGTTTTAGGGCAAAAACATGCTCTGAATTTTATCAAGTGCAGCTACTGCACTAAAGGTGCAAGGGACCAACGTGTATCGACCACAGTCCCCGGCAATAATTGTTTTCTGGTAGTTTTTGAATGGTGCTTTTGTGATTTTGCATAGCTTTTCGTGTAGAGTTTGACATAACATTTTGTGTAAAGTTGTGTGACTTGTGAATTGATCTTAAGAAGAATTTTTGAATGGTTTTCCAAAAAGGAATTGAAAAAAATGTATAAGATTTGCAAAGATTTTGGAAAAGACCGAAACCCCCAATCAACCTTTCAAGATAGTTGATGCCTCTAGGATCGTGAGACCAAAATTCCTGACCAACCTTCCAGGATGGTTAATACCACTAGAGTTGTAAGCTACTTACTTAGGTTGAAGTTCAAGTAATTTTTTCGAGATTTTAAAGGACCAAGAGGCCTTGGGTGAAGGTCTGTGGACTAAAAGACTAAGATTAAAGTCAGAAACTAAAGGCTCTAGTCAACCCTCCAAGGATGAGAAATGCCTCTAATTGGTCGAAAGCTACCTGCTTAGGCTGAGATCTAAGGAGTTGTACTAGTAGGACCAAGATGTGAAAAAATATCTGAATGATCGAGTGCAACAGTCTCAATGACATCGAGAAAGTGGACCCTATATGTATGTTGTCCTATGTGGACTTTTGAGGATTCTTAGAGTATAAACTTAGAGTAGGGGACTTCTATGCAATATAGCTTTGCTACAATAGTGCAATGCACCTTGGTTACTACTTGTGGATCAATGTCGATTTGTAGCTAGAGTGACTTGACTATTTTTTGAACTGTATGTTTGAGTTGTGATTGAGGTTTTTCTAAGCTCTCAGGTTTTTAGGCACACCTAAAAGAGAATTCAATACGATTGACTTCTTTCTTGCTGAATGGCAACATTGATCAATGGTGGAAAGCCATGCAATGTTTAAGGTTCCCTAATTCAAATTTCCTAATGATTTAGTGAAAGGACTTCTAAGATACCTTCTATGAGAAATACTTCCTGGACCATGATAGAGAGACAGATTGGACAAGAAATTTAAGAGATTATAGTAGAGAAGCATGTTGATGGCTGAATATAAGGCTAATTTCTCACGCCTCAAGTGATTTACACAGACCTTCGATTCAAAGGAGTGCAAAGTCAAGAGATTTTTGGAAGACATGTAACCAAAGTTGAAGATGACGGTCACGATCTGCCAATATTAGACTTTGTAGGAAGTAGTGGATATGGCATTCTGCTTTGAGGATGGTGCTAGAGATACTGATGCAACATCAACTATATGCTAAGTTTTCTAAAAGTGAGTTCTAATTAAGCGAGGGTGTCTAATTGATCTTGAAAAAGGTTTTCGAAATGGTTTTTCAAAAAAGATTTGGAAAGAAATGCATAATAGTCGCGAAGGTTTTGGAAAAGGTTTTTCGTGGTTTATGGGATCACAAGACCCAAGCTCCCGGCCAACCTTCTAGGATAGTTGATGCCTCTGAGGTCATGAACTACTTACTTAGGTTGAAATCCAAGTGATTTTATAATTTGTGATACCAAGAGACTGAAGCTTCTGGTCGGCCTTCCAAAAATAGTTGATACCTCTGAAATCATGAGTTGCTTGCTTAAGTTGAGATACAAGCGATTTTTTCGAGGATTTAGAGGACCAAGAAGCTTTAAACAAAGATCTATGGACCAAAAAACTAAAGATGATGTCAAAGACCAAGAGACTTAAGCTTTTGACCGACCTTCTAGGGATGAGAAATGCCTTTGATTGGTCAAAAACTACTTGCTTAGGCTAAAGTCGAGGGAGTTGTACCAACGAGACCAGGAGATGAAAAAATCTTCTGAGTGGTCGAGTGCAACAATCCCAAGGACATCGAGAGTACGAATCCTGTGTATGTATTGTCCTATGTGGACTTTTAAAGACTCTTAAAGCATAAACCTGGGACAGGAGGCTCCTACACAGGGTAACTTTGTCGTGACAATACAATATAGTTTGACAACTGCATGTAGGCTAGTGTCTATCATTTGTGACCAAAGTGACTCAACAGGTTTTTAAGTTGTGATTGAGGCTTTTTTAACCTCTGATTTATGTTCTAGAGGAGATCATGATTTTCAAGATGTGGATTCATAGTAATTTTAGACTTGATTAGATATAAAGTAGTCATTTCAAGTGTGCATAGAGAGTTTTCAAAATACACGTGGTTTGGTTTGAAAAGAAAAAAGGAAAATGATTTTGAAAAGAATGTTTTAAAAAGAATTTTATACTTGACTGCAATAAAATCTTGCAAGTTTGGTGACTTTGTAGGTTTGAACATTCAATTGCCATAAGGGTCGACCATGCTACCAGGGAAGCTACGTACTAGCAACTTCAGTTCTGATTTGCTATTTTTAGTAATTTGTAAGCATATACTGAGTAATTATTAGATGTCACTTACGTATGTTTTGATAATTTTCCTTGCAAGTGCAAATATTGGAGTTGCAATTCAGTCTAATGCATATAGCAAGAGTTATATAGCTACACACTATACATTCAAGTAGAGTTAGAATTTGTTTTAGTTAATTGTCTTAATTTATTGCATATTAGTTTCGAATTATTTATTTAAGGAATGTTAAGGAATTCGGATTGTCACAATTGAAGTCGTGATAGAGTAACCATGGAGCCTTGGAGGTCCGGAAATGGAATACTTTCCATTTTTATTTCATTGTTTGGTTTGTGTATACAGCAATGATTATGATACCAAGAGAAACCCATATTTAACACATTGCTGCTAGATCTCAGATGTCCCTATTGATTTCAGAATTGGACTATATTACCAATACTTTTTGCCGTTGTAATTCGGTACAGGGTGCTTATAGATGTATTACAATATTTTAAGCAAGATTAAGATACTACATCTTGAAATCCGTAAGGTAAATGTTCTAATTATAGCTACTGAAGCTTGGATAATAATACACATATTTGGACTATATTATATATCAAGCTTTCCCTTCAGCTGTGAAATATGCAATCTGTAGACTTCTTCAATTATGTCAAGAACTCAGGATAAGATGGTCAACGTTTCAGATACAGTTACATAAACATACTAAAGCATTAGAAGAGGGGGAAAAAACATTAACAAATCCTCACTAACAGACTACATAAAAAAGAATATGCATAACATATGATGTATGATGGTAACAGCAGTTAAATTAACTAAATCGACAGAATGCACAGTAGTCTCAAACAGCATCAAAGACATACCATTTGGCCCGTGCGGTCACCTTGAGAGCAGAAGGTTGCGGTGCAGTGCAGGGTCCCTCAGTAGCAATCTTGTAGAGCCCATAGAGCTCAAGCTGCACATCATTCGAAACCTTGGCGGACAGATCGGCAGCAGTAGCAGCCACAAATGCAGTAGCCGCGCTAAACACTTCGTCCAGTTCCGTGGTCTCCACTCCCTCCCAATCATCATCGTCGCCATCATCATCACGCAATCCATCGTCAAGAAGCTCCCCTTCCCCGCCACCGGCAGCAAGATTACGCTCAGCTGAAGTGGTGGCTTGATCGGATGACAACTCGCTCTCCTCCTCCTCCTCCTCCTCCTCCTCGAGAAGGTCGCCCTCCCGAACGACCTTGAGGTTGTTCTCTCTGAAATGGACTACGGTGGAGATGAGCTTCGAGACCAAGTAGGAGAATATCAGGCCCAAGACCACGGTCTGCGCTAGCTCCAGCCAATCTCCCATGGCCACGACCGTGAAAAGCGTAGTTCGATCAAGAACTCCACACCTGCAACAAGAATTGCATCGGAAATGGAGTCCGGAGAGAAGAGCGGGGAGTTTGAAGTGTAAAAGAACCCTAGAAATGTGGGCGGAGATAAGGAGAGGAGGAGACGAGCTTCCACAAATAGGCACCGGTTGTAGATGCTGCAGAGTCCAAAGGATGGTCTCAATAAAGAACCTTTTTACTTCGAACGAGGATGTCCAAAAACAATTAATAAAAGAAAAAGAAATGCTAAAATAACAATACGATTATACGAATGTCACATACTAACATTATTTAGTATAATTACATTATTTTAACGACCAAAATACCCTTACATTGTTTAGTATAATTACATTATTGTCTCTACATAGCATTACAAATTTCAACGAGAAAATACAACGACACCATTGTAGATACCTGGATTTTGTAAGTAACTTCGAGTAAACTTTAGAGAAAAGACGTGAGCTGTAAAGATGGTGGGTCTATTCATTTTCCCCAAAATACTTCAGAACACCTTAAAACATCCACTAATATCCTAAAACAACTATAATTGCCTAAACATCACTCATCATAACCCATACTCGTCGAGTGATCTCTAAAAAAGGTCAATCAATGAGTTCAGAGTCAGGTTGACTGGTTTTTATTGGGTCAACCAGTAATTTCAATCAGAAACTTAGACATGGAATTCGGGCCGGGCCGGGCCGACCTGGCCCATGAAACTGGTCGGTCTGGGTCGGGCCGCCTGCAAAGAACCATCTGTCTGGCACGGCCCATGGCCCGCTTGTGGGCCGGGCCAACGGGCCCACGGGCTGGGCCGGTCCTACGAGCCCAAAAAAATAATAATAAAATAATATTAAAAAAAATTATTAATTTTTTTTTTTTTGAAATACAACAAAAAAATTTACATGTTTACATAAAAAATACAAAATATATTTACATCATTTGTTTTACATTTTTTTTCAATTTTTACATAAAGAATTAATCTTGTGGAGAGTCTGTTCTGCTTGTCGAAGTTGATGTCGCATCATCGTCTTCTTCTGATTCAGACTTTAAGTTCAAACCTTCAAAAC
>JAMKQA010029578.1:0-26462 GCA_024699735.1 Posidonia australis
GCTCTAGCTTCTCGGGGATAGAGAAGTGGGAAGAGCAAGCAAGCGGTTGGTGGTGTAGCCAACAAGTAAGTCCGTTTACTTTATTTTAATACGGGAAAAATCTCAAGAGGGTCTTGAGGAGTGGACTAGGCGGGGTTGCCGAACCTAAATTCTCTGTCTATATCAATTCCTCTCTTCCTCTTCTTGTACGTTAAATAGTTGCATAAGTAGAAAAGCTTGATTAAAATTGTTAAATAGTATCCATTGTATGCAATTTCTATTAAACTACAAAAAGTAGTCGAAGTAATTATAAAATTGATAATTCTCTATTCACCCCCCTCTAAAGGAGCCATTCGATCCAACAGTTTATACCTTCTAGTCGTTTACCTCGACAAGAGAAGACCAATGCCGACGAGAGGCCGATCTCGACAGCGAGAGGCCGATCCCTTCTACAAGTAAGCAAGGAGCCGAACCCGTCGGCGAGACAATGCTCTGACGGAAAGGAGGAGGGTAAGAACCAGAAGGAGGCAGAGGAGAGGAGAGTTCCAGCGAGTAGGCGCAGATCTGCTAGCGGGGGAGGCCACCGGCGACGGCCAGCTGCAAGAAGCGGCCGGCCAGAGCGACGACGGAGCGGCGGAGATGGGGAATTGACGCCCAAGGCAACCAACGGGAAAGGATAGCGGCGGGTGAAGAGAGGGTTCACCCACAACTACTACCAACCGCAAGAGGCCTTGGGAGGAGGCCGCAGGCCATGGCTAGTCGCAAGAAGCAGCCGACGAAAGAAGAGATCGGCGGGAGAGGAGAGTGTCGGCAGGGCGACGGGAGGACGGCACGGGAGATGCCCTAGCATCGGTAGGGCGGCGGGGCGATGGGAGAGTGTCGGCCAGCCTAAGCGTCGACGGCCAGCAGCAAGAAGCAGTCGACGAAAGAAGAGAACGGTGGGAGAGGAGAGTGTCGGCAGGGCGACGGGAGAAGGGCATGGCAGATGCCCTAGCGTCGGCGGGGCGAAAGGAGAGTGTTGGCCAGCCAAGGCGTCGACGGCTAGCCTCAAGAAGCAGTCGAGGCATCCTAACAACAACCATCTCCGCCCATACTATCAAACACTTATCTTACACATTAAATTATAACGTTGTTGAGTTCAATCAAAATCACCCATACATTTGCTACAAGCTGGTGTACATCTCAAGTTCCCTACACGTTTCTCACAACTATACCAAAAAATTCCATACTATTCTTTTTTTTATTCTACTCTTGTTCATAAGTTTTAAATTCAATCAATATTCTGTGTTTTTTTCCCCGAAGTGTCAAGGCACATCATAAATTTTTTTACCTCCATTCTCATAACAAATAATTTGAGGACATAACAAATATAGTGAAGATCTATGGAAATATATGTCACAAGCACAAAGGTGGAGAAAATCTTTCGTAATATTAATAGTATTGTAGATCTATGGAAATATATGTACCAATGATGGAAGGAGGAGGAGACGAAGGCGTACGACAGCGAATAGCAAGCACGGAGGTGAAGATGGAGGCACACAGTGGCAAGAAGACAAAAGACACAAAGGGCACAGACAAGAGGATGGAGGCAGGAGGTAGGATGCATGGAGGAAGGAGGCACACACGGCACAAAGGCAGAGAGGCTAGGACGTAGGACACGCAAGGCACGTAGAGATCGAAGGCTATAGGATGAGGAGGAGGAGGTGGCTGTGCTCGGCAAATGGAGAAGGACACACTTTTCACGAGAGACGAGAGGGAGAGACGAGAGCAAGAGATGAGAGGGAGAGTGGAGGCAATGAGATGAAAAGGAGGAACTTGGCCGTGAATCAAAATTTTAGGACAGATTTAACAAAGACAAATACCGAGGATATGTCCTTACTATTTCCTCGTTAATTAAATATCGAGGACATAGTGAGGATATTTCCACAATATATCCTCGCAATAATGTTACAAGGACATATCCTCGCTATGTCTACGTTATTTTTCCTTAGTATAATTTTGCAAGGACAAGCCCTCGCTAGTAGTCCTCACTAATTCAAGAAATTATAGTAGTCGTGGTGGCCAACAACGATGGTGGTAGTTGATGTTGGAAAATATACAATTATATTTTTTATTTTGATGATAACAAAATGTTAGCATTGTATATTTGATTATCTCGAAATGTTATTTGAGAAATGTATAGTGTGAAAATTAAGAAAGATAGCTTGCAAATTGATTGGCATGAAGATATACTTGAAAAAAAAGCAAAGCAACTGAAAAGAATGATTAAGGTGATCCTCTAAAGAGCTGAAAATAATATTAAAGAAAAAGAAAAGCAACTAGGAAGAAGAATCATGATGATTTGTTGAATTGAAAGAGTATTCAAGAGTCAAAGAGAAAGCTATCAAGATTATTTGTAAGTATGAGATGTAATTTTTTTTCAATTTTTATTATAAAATCTAGGACATGTAATAATCTCTCAACATAGGTCAAAATACTAGAAAAATAGGCACACTCATAGAGTCAGTATCAGAATATCACTTTTAGTTTCAAGATTGCATTCGACATACCGAAAAGCTTCAGTATACCGAATTTGGGTGTTCATTGAATTAATTTGAACCTAAGTAGAACTTTAGACACATCAGTTTAGGTTTATAATTGATTTCGGTTTATCGAATTGAGTCGGTATACCGAAATCTGGTGCATTTCGACACACTAAAGTAATTCGGTAATTCAGAATGCAAATTGATCGACTGTTGTGGGCAGCTGAAAAGTTTCGGTTGGTTGGTAATTTTCAGTATGTTGAATCAATAGTCGTTTGTATTCGTTAGAGAGAAAACTTAAGGAGCTTAACACTTATTTTAACCCAAATGATTCTATAAGTAGAGGACTACTAAACACATGTAAATTACAGAAGTTAATCCTAAGCTTCACTCACATCTTTTGTAAAGTGTTCTAGCTCAAACTGTCTAATTCTCATTTGAGTAAAGTTTCCAAGTTTGTTCTCTTAGATACCGAAAGAGTTAAATTAGTGAGCTTAATCTTTTACATACACATTAGCTTGATTTACTGATTGGAAGATCAGTGCTTACTTGGAGTTGTAAAGAAAACTTTTGTAAAAGAAGTGTAAGCTTCTCCAATTAAGAGAAGGATCCACTGGTTGCAGGATTGGCGAGGAATTCATCATCATGTAAGTTTTTGATTAAGTTCAAGAAAATTCTCGAAGGAATCTCGAGGAGTGGACTACACCAGAATTAGTCAAACCACTATAAATTACTTTTGTTTTTATTGTTTCTCATCCTTTCTATGAATGTTTAATTAGTTACTCCAATTTCATTTGATATAATTGTGCATGTTATTGAAAAATACAAAATAAACTTAAAAATTTATTGTTTCTTTATTCACCTCCTTTAGAAAAGCCTCTCGATTCAATAGTTGATAGCGGCGATAGTGGTAGCCAGTGGCGGTGAGTGGATGGCAGTAGTAGTGGTGGTCGGCGATGACAGAGGTGGTGGCCACGGTGATGGACGACGACGATGTAGCGACAAGTTGACAGCAGTTGTCATCAATGACGAGGGCAATATAGTCCTATGATTAACTCATATGTGCTTATTAGACATACAAACCAAACAAACTATTCTTTACCTTTATAAAAGTTACAAAAAATACAACTTCACAAAAAACCAACTTTTCTTAATAAACTGTGTAAGAAAAAGCATCTTTAAACGATAGATGGAACTAGAGAAGATTGGCTACCATTAACAATTTCATAGCCTAATATTCTTTTAAGTGAATACTTTTTCAATTTTTCATTGATTTTAAATTGCATTTATTTTTATTTAAAAATCTTTTGATTTACTTATTTAAACTACATAATTATGAATTAGTAGCTGTCTTTTTTTTGCTTCTGTTATCTTCCTTATGTTTTTAGTTCATGGCTTTTCCAATTCTAACATTTATTTTTTCCTTGAACATCCTCAAGATGAGCTCTTTCTCCTTAAACATATGAACAAATTATGAGAGAAAAGTTGAGTAACATATGATATTTGAAAAAATATCAATAATAAACTTATTCTTTTGAATACATTATTATATATTGTTTAAATAAAAATAATTAATTTTCAAGATCAAATTTTAAAATATAAAGAAAATTTTGTATTTCTTGTATCTCTTGCGGTGACATGTTACTAGTTTAATAAAATTATCTACTATGTGTGTGTGTGTGATTATCATTAAGGGTGTAAATGGATTATATGGTACGAATATAGGTGTTACCATATCCATATCTATTTTTAAAGTATAGATACGGATATCATCTGAATATGAAAAATGTATATCCATATCTTTAAAAATGGATATAGATATGGATAAAATACAGATATTTGATAGACGAACATGGATAAAATAACAGATATAGTAGAATATCAAAAAAAAAAGTTTAAAGCTTCAAATATTTCTAAGTGAATATATTTTACATCACATATGAAAATTAGTAAAAATTTATATATTATAATTAAATGAAAGAATATATCTATGTAATATCGATATAATATGGATAACAGATAAAGAACATATATTATAAAAGATTTCAAAAATAATATTCATATCTGTATCCGTAATCGCTCGAGATGGATACAGATCATCCATATCTTTTAAAAACTAGTTATAAATACAGATATAGGACATATATCGTATATGCATTTGCATTCCTAATTATCGTAGTTTCGTTTTTTTTTTTTTGTAGGCGCATGTAGGGAAACGTACCTGTAGGCGCACGCTAAAGGAGGAGGACGACGAGGAGAAAGGACAGGAAGGCGACGACAGCGATGATGGGAGGAGGCTAGGGAGGCCAATGAAGAGGAAGGAGGACAGTACGGTGCATGGGAGGACAGCATGGTACATGAGAGGAGGACAATGCGATACATCAGAGGAAGTTGGAGCAAAGAAGCAACGACGATGACAATGGGAGGAAGGAAGAAACTGGGAGAGGTCGACAACAATAATGATAGTAGGAAGAGGAGGGAAGGGAGGTGAGGTTGAGGAAGGAGGGAGAGAAGGCGATGGCGATGACGGGAGGAGAGAGAGAAAGCGAGGATAATAAAGACAAAAAAAAGAAAGTAGATCATGAAATTTTTATCGAATAATTCTGATTAAGTAGTATCTGTAGAAAAAAATTTCTATTGACACGTGCGGAAGATATTTCGTGAATTACCATCCATTGCCTTCATTTGGTTTGCTTACCTTCTTTCTCTCTTTAAATTAATCAAAACCAACGTAGCAACAAACTTATCTTGCAAGACCCCAATCCTTCCGTCAAATAGTGCGGTCGTCTTTATCGTCGCATCGCCCATAATATCCCACATCCACTTCCACATCCAAATCCACATCCAGTCAACAAACACCCGTCAGTTCATCACTGTACCAAAAAAGCAAGCCCCACCCTTTCCGAAACCGCGCCTTGCCTAACCCAAGCTCCTCCCGCCACGTCCCCTCACCCCACCGCATAAGTTGCCTACCTAACCACGAAAACCAACCGTCTTTCCCTCTTCTCCCCTCCCCACAATCCATATTTGATTGTTTCCCCATTTCCCGAATCGATTCCACCCCATGGAGACCAACGGGAACAAGGACGAATCTCGGGCCGCCCGGCGGTTGAGGATCCTCGCCCTCCACGTCGCCGCGGGCGATCCGACCACGGCGAGCCGCCCCGGAGGCGAGATCCTGGCGCCGGAGCCGTGCGCCGCGAGGGCGGGGAGGGTGTCGGTGGCGACGTCGGAGCTGTCGGCGTACATGAGAGGGAAGCACAGGGACGTGCAGGAGAGGGTCTTCGAGTTCTTCGAGTCGAGGCCCGATCTCCTGACGCCGGTGTCCATCTCGATGGAGGACCACCGGCAACTGTGCATGCGGCAGCTGATCGCCATCGTCAGGGACTGCGGGGTCAGGCCGTTCCGGCACGTACTCGAGGATCAGGAGGTGTACTTTGCCATTACTGAGGCTGCCGGGGCCATCGATATGTCGCTCGGGATTAAGCTTGGGGTTCAGTATAGGTACCTTTTTGTAGTGGTTGGTTCCTTTTTCTTGTTCTTGTTCTTGTCGTTGTTATTGTTATTCGATCACTTATGGTTTTAGATTCGTTTTGTTCGAATCGGTTCTAAGAATTTGTGTGGTTTTTATTTGGAATTCTGGGACATTGTTTTTGTCCCATCTGAATATGATCTGCTGCTTTGTGTTGCTTTTGGTTTTTTTTTTGTTTCCATTTTCGTGATGAATGCTTTTGAAATATCCATATCGTCATGTTTTTGGGTTTGAATCTGTGTAGCGTCAGTGATATAAAGATTTGCTCACTTTGTTCTAGTTTGCTGTGTTCTGCCTATGTTTGATTTACTACACGAGTGTGAATTTGTAATGGTATTTACTGGATGGGTTAATATCTGGATGGTTTGAAGTTACTCACCCGGAAAAATTGAGCTATATGTTTCTATAACATTTGTTACTACAATGTATTGAATAAGATTCTTCTGTTGCCATGTTAAAATATTTATTAGCTGCTTTTCAGGCCTATGGGGCTGTAACAAAACATAAATTTAAAATATAAATCACATGGCACCATTGTAGCCAATAGCAAAATATAAGGTTCCCATTTAACTGAAAAAATTTCAGTGAGAGTCATATATGTAATATAGTTGATATCATATATCTTCTGCATTGGTAGTTTAAAAAAGCTCACATAAGGTTCCCATTCAAAAAGTACGAGCTATATTTTCTACATGGTTGTTGTCCTTATGCATGGGTGTGTAGCATTTTATTTTTTGTAAGTATGAAAAGAACATCAGGTTTTAGGTTATATTCTCAGAAGGCTGCAAGAAATTAATGATCTTGGAGTGTGCTGGCATGCTGATGATAGAATAATGTTAAACTTTGTGTATCTATGTCTATAGTCATTTTAGAGAGAAAAAGCAACTGAAGTTGTTAAGGGGAAAATCCACCCTTAGCTGTTTATTGGAGTCGGTACTTGATAGTGGTTCTTTCAGAGTACCATGCATGTTTCAGGAAGTGTTCCCTTATAACAGAAATAATTGGGGTTCAAGAGAAAATAGAATGTCAGTGCTTTATTGTTTTCATGTATCAGTTGATTATATATTAGAAATTTATCTGTTCACGGCTTCATTTGTTTCATTTAACTGTTGGAATTTTGTTTATAAACTTAGATTATCATGTTGGTTGAGACTTGAGAAAACTTAGATTATAAACTTAGCCAATTCCCAATTTCCACTTGCCATAGAGAACTGATTGTTCATCTTTCTCTGTTGGGTTCTGTTCTGTGGTGGTCAGTTTTTGTTCCATGGGCTTTAATTGCCTGGTTGCATAACGTTGTTTAAAACTTTTAACATAATCTAATATTTCAAATTTTCAATTGTGCAGTCTAATATTTCAATTGTGTCATGGCAAAACTAAAGTAACTGTGGACATATTGCTTCTTACCTATGGGTTCTATGTTCAATATTTACATCTTAATATTTGTATGCTCTTTGCAGTCTTTGGGGAGGTTCTGTTATCAACTTAGGAACAAAGAAACACAAGGACAAGTACTTCGATGGGATTGACAATGTGGACTATCCTGGTTGTTTTGCTATGACAGAGCTTCACCATGGTGAGTTTCTTTTTCATTCAGTAATCTAACAGAACAACTGTATAATAGTTCAATAATTACATAACAGAAACAGTAAAAAAGATGCTGCATCTCACTTACGTTGTTTTTTCTGTAATAGAAAGGCTAGAACTCAATTTTCATTGACAGGGTCAAATGTGCAAGGCCTTCAGACAACTGCCACCTTTGATCCCTCCACTGATGAGTTTATTATCGATACACCTAATGATGGAGCCATTAAATGGTGGATTGGTAATGCTGCATTGCATGGAAAGTTTGCGACAGTGTTTGCCAAATTGATTCTGCCTTGCCATAATCCAGATGGCAGTGCTGCTGATATGGGTGTCCATGCCTTTATTGTCCCTATTAGGGATATGGAGACCCATCAAACATTTCCTGGAATTGAGATACAGGATTGTGGACACAAGGTTGGGTTAAACGGTGTTGATAATGGTGCCTTAAGGTTCAGCTCTGTCAGAATTCCCCGTGATAATCTCCTAAATCGTTTTGGAGATGTCTCACGGGATGGGAAGTACACTAGTAGTCTTCCGTCTAATAACGAAAGATTTGCTGCTATGCTGGGAGAACTTGTTGGTGGGAGGGTAGGCCTGGCATATTCCTCCATGAGCATCCTTAAAGTTTCTGCCACTATTGCTATAAGATATTCTCTGCTTCGGCAGCAGTTTGGTCCTCCAAAGCAGCCTGAGGTCTGCATATTGGACTACCAGTCTCAACAACAAAAGCTCATGCCAATGTTAGCTTCTGCATATGCTTTCCACTTTGCAACTATATTTACAGTAGAAAAGTATGCTGAAATGAAGAAATCAAAGGATGAACTACTTGTTGGGGATGTGCATGCTCTCTCAGCTGGACTTAAGGCTTATGTTACATCATACACTGCTAAATCCCTTAGCATTTGTCGAGAATCCTGCGGTGGCCACGGATATGCGGCTGTTAACAGATTTGGTAGTCTGCGGAATGATCATGATATATTTCAGACTTTTGAAGGAGACAACACTGTTCTTCTCCAGCAGGTTGACTGGCAACTGAAGGACTACCATGATTTTCATTATGTTGATATGCCAAAAATTACTAAAATTTCTAGGTCATTCATTTGTGTAGGTTGCTTCTGATCTCTTGAAGCAGTATCAACAAAAGTTTCAGGGAGGAACTCTCTCCGTCACCTGGAAATACTTGAAAGATTCCATGGGCTCATATTTGTCTCGGCCGAATCCAGTGACAACCAGATGGGAAGGAGAAGACCATTTAAGGGATCCTAAATTTCAGCTGGATGCCTTTAGAGTAAGTATTTATTGTTCTTTTTGTGACATAATCTTAGGTAAGTGCTGTTTCTGTTTCATATAATAGAAGTATGTGTCACATCTCACTGCAGTACCGCACTTCTCAACTGCTCCAAACTGCTGCTATACGCCTCCACAAACACTCAAAGACGTTGGGAAGGTTTGGAGCATGGAATAGATGCCTGAATCATCTGTTGACACTTGCAGAATCCCATATTGAAACAGTAATTCTAGAAAGGTTCATTGATTCTATTGAGAGGTATAACTTCCAAGTTTTTTCATTCAAAGATCTTATTTGCATGAACTCATGGACAATAGTGTTCCTTTAATCTGTAAGTGTTGCTGGGGGGACCATATTACATTTGTTCCTTGATTGTAACGCTAGAAACATACTGAAAATTCTATAGGCCTTATGAACTGAAGCATAGTTTTCTATTCCTTTTATTGCAGTTGTCCAGACCGGAGCACCCGTATTGTCCTGAAATTAGTATGTGACCTTTATGCTTTGGATCGGATCTGGAATGACATTGGAACATATCGTAATGTAGATTATGTGGCTCCAAATAAAGCTAAGGTATGACTCGCAAATGTATCCTGTGTTCTGTAGTTGTGTTTGCGTATGCTTCTTCAAGTTTGATAGTTTTTGGAACAATTTTTATGGAATTTTGATGGATATTTTGTGCACCTAGGCCATCCACAAGCTCACGGAGTACCTTTGTTTCCAAGTGCGGTGTGTTGCAAAGGAACTTGTGGATGCGTTTGAACTTCCAGATCTAGTCACTCGAGCACCTATTGCCATGCAATCAGAAGCATACACAAACTATGCACAGCTCGTTGGATTCTGATCAACAGGGCATGTTTTGAACCAACCAAATGCTGTACAGCATGGTATACCTACGAATTTTATTTTTTTAAATGGCTGTGCAGAAAAATTGCTGCTAAGCAAAATGTCAGATACATCACAAGATTGGTAAACATTAGCTTTTAAAGACTATCAAATGAAAGGTTTGCTTAACCTCAACTAAATGGGGTCTGCGTATTGCAATTAGCAGTTGGTTGCATGCTTAGACTCTGTCCATGGTTTCGACTCACGTATCAAATGAGAGTTGTTCAGACTCAACTGTGGATCAGGCTCATCTATTAGTTGAGCATGGTCAAATATCTAGGTTGGCCTCAACAGGAATTAAAATTTGAGAGAAGGGTTTATGATTGCTGATTAGGGTTTTTGATTGCCGATTAGTCGAACATGATTTATGATTGAACAACAGTTGGTTAATTTGGTTAATATGAATAGGCAAAGATGCGTGAGGTGGATTGGGTTGATCTCTCTTGATATCGATTGCTATTTGCATTCAACATGATTAGATAATTTTGAACTATGGGTTCGGTTATTGACGTTATCCATTTGTTTAAATGAATGATAAAGATCAAACTCATCTAACTCTATGATACCTATATAAGTACCATAGACATACCAATGAATGATTTATAATTAATGAACTTCAAAACGTGAGTGGCAATGATAGTAATGCAAGATGTGACTTTGACCCACTTATTGAAGTACTCTCATGGCTAAAAAGATGTGACAATAATCCAGTGGTGACCAATTTAGCAACTGATCTCATGAATTAATGGAAGTGAAATCAAGGGATGTGAACGTTACAAAGTTGCTCCATTTAGACTCTTTTAAGACGTCATATTAACTACTTATCCAACTACATGAAATAACAATAAAAAATATAAAATTTTAAGCAATATACAATATAGATTTACCAAATAAATAAATAAACTTGTTTGAAAATGTAACACCTGGTCTGATTATCTAGATTAGTGTAAATCATGGAATATTTGTAAGATTTGAACAAATGATTTATTAATGGATAATCAAAGTGATATTGGCCTAAGAGTGTGTTCTCTCTCTATGTGGCTGTGTTAGCTTGATTTCCCTGGTTGAGTGGTTTTTTGGATTGTATGTCTCCTATGTGTGCATGGATTTCTGGTTAGCTTTTGGTCAAACCACGCACAGTACTTTCCTTCTTCCCTTCACAAGACATTATTCCTACCCCGTAGCTTGCCCATCTCATCTCGTCACGCTAGCCTTGCGAAGGCTGAGGTGACCAACGAGCAAAGTGGAGGTGGCAGGTGTGGGAGGCGTTAAGAGGAGGATGAGGGGTGATCATCGTGGCATCGGACATTCAGAGGCATAAGTGAGGACAAGGGAAACCAGAGGAGTGCAAGCCACAAGAGAAGAGCCAGAGGAGAAGAGGTGCGAGCTAAGGAGAGGTCGTCGGAGAAGGGTAAGGATCGTCGGAGAGGTATGCGTTCTGCCTCTCTCTCTCTTGTGTGTTTTATGTTTAATGGTAGAAAATCATGATAAATGCATGTAAAATCATGAAAATTATGGAATTGAGGTTAATGTGTAGGATTACATGCTTACGAGTTGTCATGCCCCCAATTCCTATAATAATTTAAAACTAATTAAATTACAGAAAATTAAAAGCTAAACAGAAATATCAACTACTAGAAACTTATGTGTGCGGCTGCGAAACTCTGGACTATACTAAAATCCATCTGCATGTCTGCACTTACAACCCAAAAATCACAAAGAACAAGCGTGAGTAACAAAAGTCACCTAGCATTCAGACCATAAAACAGTGGAAAACAAAACTACATTAATTTTCTTTTAAATTCATTTCGCAAATTATTTTCTCTAAAATCCCACAATTATGCCCACAAGGTCGAAAGCCACAAATGAGGTCCTCAATGGCCAAAACTACACACAATGAGTGGAGAAACCCAGCGCTAGGTAACCAACTTTGACTACAAGCAGTCACCAAAGTACACTGCACTACCACGATGTGCCATCCTGTGTAGGAACCACGTCGTCCCGCGATCCTCCCACTTAAAGAACCCTCACAAAGCCAACCCTTCTTTAGGAAGGTTGTCCTATCTCTTAGGACACTACCAGTTACAGAGCACGTGTCCCACCCGCACTAGCCACCACAGTGTACACCTCCTCACGATGCCCTCTACACAGTACTCAGGAGGGAGTGTCATACCTCTACACTCGACAATACCCGAGCCTCAGTACTCATAGCGACAACAAGAGTATCATACCTCCACGTCATGCCACAAGACACCTCAACTCGTGAACTGCAACCCTAGTCTCGAGATGACAGTTAGGGAGTTTCATACCTCCAAGACCTAACAATCCTCAGCCTCAGGTATCTCGGCTCCTGATCTCAACGAAAGAGATGCATTTGACCACCTGAGAATGTCGTTACATTCTCTGGTCCCGACAACACGGTCCCATGGTGTCTCAGCCCACACATAGAAAACTAGGAAAAATTATTTTTAAAAATGGGCCAACCATCTCTTTGAAAATCATTTTATATCTTTAGAAACTTTTTCAAAACCTTAGAAAAATGGCACATCAGGTGTTCCATGAGACCACTATTGACGGCCCAAAGTATCATCTCAAATAGGCAAAACAAACCAATTCAGAAAATCTTCGGAAATCAGATTTATAAAATAGCTAGGGTCCTATTCGGCATACTGAAAAGGGATTCGATATATCGAAAATCTTTGGATTGGAAGACCGATTAGGATGGTCGATCGAAACAGGTCAACGGTCAACACTCATGGCCAAATCGACAAACCGTAAATGGTTCGGTCGACTGAAATCTCCTGATTCGATCGACTGTCCAGAATTGGACGACAGAAGTTCGACCAGAGGACCTAATCTGACAGAGAAACGACATACCAACATGATTTCGTATGTCATTTTCTGCGAATCCAGAAAACGACCCGAAGCTCTAACTTTTGAAATCGCCCAAAGTGAGACCTTAAGACAGACCCCTAAAACAAACACCACAAAATCCAACTAAAACATATGTGGTAGACCCTCGAGTCTACTCCAAATCCACACTGATAAAACCAAAATCCAGCCATCACATAGTAAGATATAAATTCGCAAAGGCAAAGGCAAAGGTTTTATAAGGACTTAAACCACAACAACTACCATAAAACGCCATAAATACTCCCATAAATTCTCAATAAATTCTAGGAATTGAAATTTTCCTAGATTTCATGTATTCCTATCATTTTCTACCAATTTCATGCTTTCTATACTTTGGGTTGGAGGTGTGTACCTTAATACGACCTTCAGTGACCCAACTCCAACCACTGGCCACTTGAGAGCCTCCACAACCCTTGGGACGACTTCTCGAAGTCACATGCCGCCACCGTAAGCCACCGCACGCCATCGTACACCGTCGAGCACGCCAAATAGGGGGAGAGAAAATAAGGGAGGAGATGGGGGAGAGACGAGAGTGAAGGAAGGGTAAGTGAGGGAGGGGTGGAGTGAGTGGGGGAAGGAAGAGGGAAAAATAGAGGTGGTGCTCGAGAACGGCAAAGTAGGGAAAAGGAGGAGGAGAAGCGCGGAGGAAAGGTTGATGGCCATAGCTATAAATATGTGTCGAGGGTGGTAGTTACATGCATGCATGCATAGTGCAACCACCAGCCTCCTGCACGAGCCCGCCATCCACCCGCACCAACTCACTCCCACCAATCGGCCCACAAATGCAAGCCCCACACGGACCCACACCCCGGCCCACAAGCACAATGCCATAATGAACAGTGCCAGCCATGCACAGGGACATGCAAACAAAAGTTGGCCCACGAAGCCCAAGTCCACAATCACAAAACTACACTAATGGGCCTTGGAACAGTAACACCCATCTAGGGATAAATTCATTATAATGTAAATAATTACAAAATGAATTTACGGGTGTTACATCTTAACCACCTTAAAAGAAGATTTCACCCCTGAAATTACTAGTAGGCAAAAAGATATAGATACTGAATTAGGATGGCTTCCTCGCGTTCCCACGTGGCCTCCTTGGCTCTATGATGCTGCCATCGCACTAAAACCAATGGAATCACCTTGTTCCGTAGCACCTACTCCTTGCAGTCAACAATCTGGATGGCATCCTCCACGAAGGACAGATCTTCCTAGAGACCCTATAGCTAAATTGGGATCACATGGGATGCGTCAGCCAGACACTTTCTTTGGTGGTAGATCTAACCGATAAGCAACCTCACCAATCCTCTGGGTGATCTAGTACGGGCCAATATAGCGAGGACTCAACTTATTACACTTCCCGAACGTCATGACACCATTGGTTGGCAACACCTTCAGGAATACATAGTCTCCCACCAAGAATTCCAGCGGTCTCCGCCTCCTGTCAGCATAACTCTTTTGCCGACTCTGTACAGCCAACAACCTGCTACGGATCAAATCTACCTTGTTCGCATACAGCTGCACAAGCTCAGGACCAATCAACTGATGCTCCTCACCTTGCTCCAGCAAACTGACGATCTACATGGCCTACCGCACAAAGCTTCGTACAATGCCATCCCTATGCTCGAGTGGTAACTATTATTGTAAGCGAACCCAATCAGCGATAGATGGTTCTCCCAACTCTCTTGAAAGTCCAAGGAACATACTCTGAGTATATCTTCCAACGTCTGGATAGTCCTCTCTATCTGACCATCCGATTGAGGATGAAATACTGTACTATAGTTGAGTATGGTGTCAAAGGCCTCTTACAGAGTCCTCCAGAACCTTGAGATGAACCTCGTGTTTCTATCCAACACGATGGACACTGGAACACCGTGTAGTCGAACCACCTCGGAGACATACAGCTTCGCTAGACGGTGCATCAGAAGCTTCACTCGAATGGCCAGGAAGTAAGCAAACTTGGTTAGCCGATCCATGATCACCCACACAGTATCGTTCTTCCTCTAAGTTTGTGGCAAATCAGTCACGAAGTCTAAGGAGATGTGCTCCCACTTCTACACAGGAATATCAAATGATTGCAAGGTCTCTCCAGGTCTCTGGTGCTCTACCTTGACTAGCTAGTTGGTTGAACACCTCGCTATATGGTTAGCAACATCCCTTTTCATGCCAAGCAACCAAAAATGACGCTTCAAGTCTCGGTACATCTTTGTACTCCTAGGGTGAATAGTGTACTTAAACCGATGCACTTCATCTAGCAACCTCTTCCTAGTCTCCTCATGATGGGGCACATACAAACGCATATCATATCTCAGCTCTCCATATGCCCTAACAGAGAAATGAGGCTCCCCACCAGCCTTCAACTTCTCAAATACAGCATGAACAAACGGATCCATCTGCTGACAGGCGACAATAAACTCTATCAGCTTAGGGCGAATAGACAGGCTAGCCACCCAAGCACCAACTGTCCCCTGAGCTTGTCGCTTCGTCTTGTAGCTTGTCAGATCCTCTAGCATGGTCCACTCCTTGACCAATATTAGGCTCGCCAACACGTGCGTACGTCGACTCAAAGCATCAGTGACCACCTTGGTCTTGCTAGGATGGTAGGACAGGTTGAAATCATAGTCCTTCAGATACTCTACCCAACTGCGCTGCTTCAAATTGAGGTCTCTTT
The DNA here is from genome assembly GCA_024699735.1 of Posidonia australis. Taxonomy (NCBI): domain Eukaryota; kingdom Viridiplantae; phylum Streptophyta; class Magnoliopsida; order Alismatales; family Posidoniaceae; genus Posidonia; species Posidonia australis. The sequence goes on from JAMKQA010029578.1 coordinate 15,381, forward strand.
ACACGAAGATATACTTCAAGCTCTGATAATCAGTGAAGGCCTCAAACTACTCTCCATACAGATAGTATCGTCAAAGCTTGAGAGCGAACACTACGACAGCCATCTCTAAATCGTGGGTCGGATAATTCTTTTCATGATCCTTAAGCTGGCACGAAGCATATGCGATGACATTGCCATGTTGCATCAGAACACACCCCAACCTAACACCACTGGCGTTATTATACACACTGAAGCCACCACTTCCAAAAGGTAGAGTCAACATAGGGCTTGAAACCAGATGAAACTTCAGCTCTTAGAAACTCATCTCACAATTCCGGTCCCAGCAAAACGGAACTCCCTTCCTGGTCAACTTCGTCAAAGGCACAGCTATGGAGGAGAAATCCTTGATGAACCTCCTATAATAGCCTATCAGATCTAAGAAACTCCTGATCTCCTTTATAGTCCTGGGTCACTCCCAACTGATCATTGCCTCGACCTTAGTTGGATCCACTCTGATACCTTCATTAGAGATCAAATGGCCAAGGAACATGACTTCGCTCAACTAGAATTCACACTTGGAGAATTTGGCATACAACTAATGACGCCTTAGAGTATCCAAAACAGCCCTCAGATGCAAGGCATGAGTCTCTACATCAGGGGAGTAGACCAGTATGTCATTAACAAAAATCACAACGAACTGGTCTAGAAAAGGGCTAAAAATCTGTTCATTAGATCCATAAACGCAGTCGATGCATTAGTCAGGCTAAAAGGCATGATCGTGAACTTGTAATGCCCGTACCACATCCGGAAAGCAGTCATCTGAAAATCTGAGTCTCGTATCCTCAACTAGTGATACCCTGACCTCAGATCAATCTTCGAGAATACGGATGCAGATTGTAACTGGTCGAACATGTCATCAATGCAGGGCAAGGGATATTTGTTCTTCACTGTGATCTGGTTCAGCATCTGATAATCTATACACAGTCGAAGAGAATCATTCTTCTTACAGACGAACAAGACAGGCACTCTCCACGGAGACACACTCGGCCTAATAAACCCCTTGTCTAGCAACTCCTGCAACTGAGTCTTGAGTTCTTGCAACTCCATTGGCGCCATGCGATAGGGAGACTTCGACATAGCACCAGAATCAGGGATCGGATCGATCGAGAACTCGACTTCCCTGTAAGGTGGCATACCAAGAAAATCGTCAGGGAAAACATCGGGATACTCACACACCACGGAGATGTTGTGAACACCCAACTCAGGAGAGGTGGAGGTAATGTAGACAACCCTATTTTGAGACAACTTGTTGATGGTCCCAGTGGCGATGAATTCAGATCTTGCTCTGCAAAGCTCAAAGTCTTCCAAGTACATCACACCAACCTAGAGCTATAGGTTAGACTCCAAGAGTAAATCCTACATCCTATTAACCCAACACATTAGGCTAGCATATTGGTAGGACACTCACTTTTCCAGCATATTTGGATAGCACAACTGTCTAGCACACTTGATTGGCGCACAAAGCTGATGCAAAAGGCTGGTACACCAAATAGGCGCACCAAGCTGGTGCACATCACTAGCGCACCAGCTCGATTCCCAGGTCGTTGGTTGTTCATTTGCCTAACGAAACTCCAGCCATTATACCCATAATCTACTATTACTCTCCACCATAATCAGCATAACGATCATTCTCTTGGTCTTAGGGGGGTCCTTTGGTTTCTTGAGTCTTTAGAACTTCCAAAGCTCTCTCTATATAAGCCCTTGGTAGCCATTGGGGAGGGGGGTTGGAAAAAGGGAAAGAGGAAGAGCCTTGGCATCTTAGCACAAACACCCACGACCTAGCCTCTGTCCATAGTAAAAACTATCACCTTTGAGCAAGAAATCACCCAATTAGTATAGGAAAGAATCCATTCATCCATATCTTCCATAAAATCCTTCATCTTGCATCACTTGGAGGCAACTTGGGAGGAAGGAGACCTCTGTTTTTCAGCCACTAGAGTTCATCTCTCTTCATGCCAGGCCACCAAAAGTTCCACTTCAGGTCTTGGTACATCTTCTTACTTCCAAAGTGAATAGTGTACATAGACCGATGTGCTTCATCCAGTAATCCCTGCTTGGTCTCCTCATGTTGGGGCACATATAGACGCATATCATACCTCATCTCTTCATATGCTCCAACAGAGAAATGAGGCTCCCCACCAGCCTCTAGTTTCTCAAACATAGCCTGAACAAACAGATCCAGCTGTTGACAGGCGACAATAAACTCTAACAGCTTGAGGTGGACAGACAGGTTGGCCACCCAGGCACAAACTGTCCCCCGAGCTTGCGGTTTCGGCATGTAGCTCGCCAGATCCTCCAGCATGGTCCACTCCTCAACCATCAGGCTCGCCATCACATGCTTATGCTTACTCAAGGCATCGGCGACCATGTTGGCCTTGCCGAGATGGTAGGATAGGCTGAAATCAAAGACCTTCAAATACTCCACCCAACGGCGTTGCCTCAGGTTAAGGTCCTTCTCTGTGAAGATATACTTCAAGCTTTGATGATCGGTGAAGACCTCAAACTACTCCCCATAGAGATAGTGTCGCCAAAGCTTAAGAGCGAACACTATGACAACCATCTCCAAATCGTGGGTCGGGTAGTTCTTCTCATGATCCTTCAGCTGGCGTGAGGCATATGCAATAACATTGCCATGCTGCATCTGAACTCATCCCAACCCAACACTGCTGGCATCACTATACATAGTGAAACCACCACTTCTAGAAGGTAGAGTCAGCACAAAGGCAAAAACCAAACGAGACTTCAGCTCTTGGAAACTCGCCTCACAATTCTGGTCCCAGCAAAATAGAACTCCCTTCCTAGTCAACTCTATCAAAGGCACAGCTATGGAGGAGAGATCTCTGATAAACCTCCTATAATAGCCCGCTAGACCCAAGAAACTCCTGATCTCCGTCATAGTCCTGAGTTGCTCCCAACTGCTCACCGCCTCAACCTTGGCAGGGTCCACTTTGATGCCTTCTCCAAAAATCAAATGGCCAAGGAACATGACTTCGCTCAGCCAGAACTCACACTTAGAGAATTTGACATTTAACTGATGATGCCTTAGAGAATCCAAAATTACCCTCAGGTGCAAGGCATGAGTCTCAACATCAGGGGAGTAGGCCAGCACGTCATCAACAAAAACCACAACGAACTTGTCCAGAAAAGGGTTGAAAATCCTGTTCATCAAATCCATAAACGCAGCTGGTGCATTGGTCAAGCTGAAAGGCATGACCGTGAGCTCGTAATGCCCGTACTGCGTCTAGAAAGCAGTTTTTTGGATGTGAGTCTCGTATCCTCAAGGTGATACCCTAAACTCAGATCAATCTTCGAGAACACGGATGCAGACTTTAACTGGTCAAATAGGTCATCAATGCGGGGTAGGGGATACTTGTTCTTCACCGTGATCTGGTTCAGCATCCAATAATCTATACACAGTCAGAGCGAACCATCCTTCTTGCAGACGAACATGACAAGCGCTCCCTACAGAGACACACTCAACCTGATAAACCCTTTGTCTAGCAACTCCTGCAACTGAGTCTTGAGCTCTCGCAACTCTGCTGGCACCACGCGATAGGGAGGCTTCGACATAGCACCAAAACTGGGGATCAGATCGATCAAGAACTCTACTTCCCTGTGAGATGGCATACTAGACAAATCGTTAGGGAAAACGTCAAGATATTCACAAACCGTAGAGATGTTGTGAACACCCAACTCAGGAGAAGTGGAGGTAACTATACTGGCTAGATACCTCACGCAATCCCTAACCAAAGACTTATAAGCCTTCATAGCTGAAATGACAATCTTAGGCTCACCCTGACACCCACCTTGCACAAAGAGAGACCCATCCTCAAGAGACCAAAAATAAACTCTCCTCTGAGCACAGTCAATCAAAGTGGACTACTGTACCAACCAATCCATGCTGAGTATCACATTGTACTCCTACATGTCCATCACGATCAGGCTGGCATCGAACTCTGTACCATTCAGCGTCAAGTTGACAGACCGTAGATACCTCCATGCCAAACTGTGCTCCCCCAGTGGCGTCACCATGCTGAGAGGAAAGGCTAGTCTAGCTGGTCTTTCTCCGAACTCCGTCGCGAAAGACTTAGAGATAAAGGAGAAAGAACTCCCTGAGTCAAATAAAACTTTGGTCATCCAACTAGCCATGATAAAAGAACCTGATGGCCAAACAAACAACACCACACATCCATACAATCAGGTAGATGTCCATATTACAAAGAGATTGCAACGATTACAAAGGGTTACAAAACCAGCTAATCATCCTTACCCTCAACTACATCTCCTGAAGACCCAGTGCCTGGAGCTGCAATTGTAAACACCCGTCTCCTAGTCGACTACTGCAGTGTTCTTCCTGCCTTCTTAGGTGGTTCCGAATAGGATCTCTGAACATGTCCCGTCTTTTTGCAATTATAGCACACCACAGAGGCTGAAGGCTATCGAGGATGAGGACAATATGCAGTGATGTAGCCCACATGACCACAGTTGAAGCACTAGTTCCTACCGGGAGCACTGGACCCTGTATGACTGAGGCCAGCTCCGCTACTCCCAGTAAAACTCCATCGGCCCGCAGAGGTAATACTAGACCTCGCCTTCTGCTTCTTCTTAGGGCTACTTGAACTATCGACACTTGGGGGACCAGAGAAGGAGAATCGGGAGGTAAAAGAAGACTTACCCTTCCCTTTAGGACGACTCTCCATATACTTCAGATGCTCAACCTTGAAGCGATAAGCCATCCCAACCATGTCCTCCACAGTCTGGCACCGGCAACTCATCAGATTCACCCGTAGCGCTGGGTTCAAGCCATCCAGAACCCCTTATGCCTGCTCCTCCTCATACTCATAAGCAAGAGCTAAGCGTTCCAACGGGGTGAACTTAGTCTCGTACTCGAGCATCGGCATCGTGCCCTACTCCAGACTTCGGAAATCTCAACGAAGCTGCTTCTTCACATGAGCGGGAAAATACGTGTCATTGAAGGCCACCTTGAAATCCTTCCATTGGATGCTAACAGTGATTGAGTCTAGGAAATTGAACCACCTCATAGACTTCCACCACCTATTTGCCTCACCATTCAGCAGATAGGTCGCCAACTACACTCAATGTTCCTCTAGGTACGCCATGCTCTCCAACATCTTCACCACCTTCTCCAGCCAAGCCTCGCTCTCCTCAGCACTAACCTTGCCCTTCAACGATGGTGGACGAAGCTTTGTAAACTAGTTTAGCCACGGGTCACCCGACGGCTGACTGGCACTACTCTTGTTGAATTCGTGAGAGATCTCGTGTGCCAAACTCAGTTTCGCACGAATCGCCTTCCATCTGCCCACGTCCTCTTGGGGCTCGATCTCATCGATAGGGGCCTTGCCCTTACAACCACGAGGAGGCATCCTACAGGAGAAAGGCAAAATACCTGCACTACAGACAAAGCAACATCCAGAAAATCATAGAGAAAACCAGGTGTAGACTCTATCATGCATGCAAAACTTATGGAGTCTCTAGATAAGACACCCTAGGTGTAGCACTAGCCTAATGCGACCTAGTGAACCTAGGGCTCTGATACTAGATCTGTCATGCCCTAAAATTTCCATAATAATTTAAAACAATATTAAATTACAGGAAATTAAAGCTAACAGAAAAATATCATCTACCAGGAACCTGTGTATGCGGCAAAGAGACTCTAGACTATATGCACAATGCTAAACCAACCGCATGCCTGCACCTGCAAACCAAAACCACAAGAAAACGCATGAGTGACAGAAGTCACCTAATACGTACTCTACGAAAAATAGTAGAAAACAAATCATAATTAATTTTTCTTTTTAAATTCATTTCGCAAACCACTTTCTCAGAAATCCCACGAATCATGTCTACACTAGCTAAAACCACAACCAGGGCTCTACTAGCCCAAAACCACAAGCAAAGGCCCTTAATGGTCAAAACTACACACAATGAGTCAAGAAGCCCGACGTCAGGTAACTTAACTTTGGCCACACACAGTCCGCTGAGGAGCGACCATAGTGTTCTGCACTACCATGGTGATGCCCACCCTATGTAGGAGCATTCACCGTCCCACGATTCTCCCTCTTTGGAGAACCCTCAAAAGGCCAACCCCTCATTGGGAAGGCTGTCCTATCTCTAAAGACGCTACCAACTACGGGGCACGTGTCCCACCCACATTGGCCACCACAGGGTACGCCTCCTTACGACGTCTTCCACACACGGTGCTTAGGAGGGAATATCATACCTCCACACACGACAACACTCGAGCCTCAGTGCTCACAGTGACAGTAGAAGTATCATACCTCCCGTCATGTCACAAGACACTTCAACCTGTGGACCATAACTCTAGCCTCGAAACGACAGTCAGGGAGTCTCATATCTCCAAGACCCGACATCCCTTAGCTTTGGATATCTCGACCCCTGACTGCAACTAGGGAGGCGTACTCGATGACCCGAGAATGTCGTTACATTCCCTGGTCCCGACGACACGGTCCCACACTGTCTCGGCCAGCACACAGAAAACAAGGAAAATCATTTTCCAAATTTGCCAACTCACCTCTTTTGAAATCATTTTCGAAACCATTTTTCATATCTTTGAAAACTCTTCCAAAAACCTCAGCAAAACGGCACATCAGGTGTCCCAAGGGACCACCCTTGACGGCCCACAATCCTATCTCAGAGGGACAAACAAACCAATCCAGAAAACCCTCAGAAATCTCATTTAATAAAAGCAATTGGGCCCTAATTTGGCATGCCCAGAAAAAGGTTCGGTATGCTGAAAATTTTTGGTTCAGTAGATCGATTTGGGTAGATCGACCAAATCAGGTCAACGGTCAACACTTAGGCCAAATTCGGTATCTTGAAGACGGTTCGGTCGTGTGACATCTGGGCCTGATTATCCATTTTTAATTGTAAACCATGTAATCAATTGTAATATTGCATAAATGTTTTATTAATGGATAATCTGTTATTTCTTGGATGTGTGAGCTTGTGGTTGGCTCTCTGTGCACCTGCTTGTGATTTGGGACCAATGTGGGGTCCGGTTTGAGGATGCACAGTCATCTCGATTTACGTGCCTGTCTTTTCTTCCTTTTCTTTCCTTCTTTTTCTCCATTCTTTTTCCTTCCCTCTCACGAGCCCGCACCATTCCGTCTTCTTCTTCCACACCCGTGCCACCATCAGCCAGTGGCCCGAGCCTCGCCGTCATTTTCGACGCGATGGATGGCCGACGTGACGTGGAGGGAGGAAGGGATAAAGAGAGGCGGAGGCAAGCGAGGAGAGGAGAAGGTGACCGAGAGAGGAGAAGAGAAGGAGGAGTGGTGTGCAACCGAGGAAGAGGTGGGAGCTACTACTATTATCCATCGGCAGAGGAGGCTTCGCCAAGGCACGAGGAGGCTCGCTGGAGTGCAGGATCGTTCGTTGGGGCGCCATTAGAGGGACACGACCCCTGTCCCTTCTCATTTCCCTTGTGTTTGGATTAAGTGTGAAAATCCAAGAAAATGACAAAAATGCATGTAAAATTGTAGCAAATGATGAGAATGAGTTGTATTGCATGAAAATATAGAAATCAAGCGGTTAGGATGAAAATATGTGGGATTGAATGTGTTTGGGGGTGTAAGCTACAGTAGGTTTCACTGAGCTCTTCCCCTTTGTGATTTTCGTATGAATCACATAGTTGATGGATTAAGGAATGGTTTGAGGGGTTTTGAAGTAGACTCAAGGGTCTACACCCCATGATTTTATGGTAATTTGTGATATGTGTTTGGAGGGTCCGATCGGGACTCCCATATAGGGCGATTTTTCACCGCTTGGAACAAGGGTGTGCCCTGTCTGCGAGGAATTTGGTATGCCGAAATCCTGACAGATTAAGCTAGGATTGCTGGTTTTGGTAGACCAAAATCTCTCGGTTGACCGAAACAGGGGGTTTCGGTATACCAAAAATGTTCGGTATACCGAATCAGGGAATTTCGGTATACCAAACCTGAAATTCGGTCTACTGTTTTTGCCCTGGCCCTGATATGGGCAGATATGAATGAAAATGAATGATTAATGGTTTTAAATGGTATGTTGAGCATATGTATGTGGTGTTTTCCCCATGTAATGACATGGAGGAATGTGGAACCCAAATAAATAAATTTGGGCATGGTTTTGGGTTTTGATCCCATAAATGAATGAAAAGAATGATTTTGTGTGGTTTTGGGTTTTAGACCCTATAAATGAACAAAATGGCTGCTTATACGTGATTTTTGGGCAAGAGACCCAATTTATGATTTTAAGCATGTTTTCATGACTTGAGTTGGGACCCCAGTGGAGGTTCAAGTATTGCAAGGAGTCAGATTCCTATAACGGAAAGAATGAAATGGAAAAGGGTTTTGAAAAAAAAAGTTTAAAGAGTTTTGAAATGAAACACTAATAATGTGTTAATGAACCACGGGGGTTGGTGTCGACAACGTGGTAGACGTATAAGGGTCCAATGAAACCAGTTGCCAGACACGACTGTGGTTGCCGAGCTTGAGACGGTGTAGGCTGAGCTTGGGTCGTTGAACCAAGTTGTTCAGGTCACTGAGCTCGTGACGGTGTAGACTGAGCCTTGGTTATTGAGCCGAGTTGTTCGGGTCACTGACGGTGTAGGCTGAGTCTAGGTCATTGTACCTAGTTGTTCAGGTCACCGATGGGGCGTCAAACAAAGACGTATCCCCGTGCATATATGAAAGAAATTGAGGCCAGTTGGCCAGGGTGGTGGCATCCTACACGGGAAATTTCACCGCAGCAGTGCAAGAAGATAGGGGAAAGGATATCCTCGCCTACTGCTTGTGCGCCTAGTTACCCTTGATCAAGTTAACAACAGTAAGGAAAAGTGGAAATGAGTAAAGAAAAAGAAATGTGATTTTATCAGGATTGGACTTATGAAATAGTCCAAAAATCCTGAAATGGAATAATGATGATGTTTTAACTAGTTAGCAGCCAGTATTTATGATTTGGTTTTGAACCCGAGAGGCATTGTGTTTTAGGTTGAATCTGGTCAGAAATGTGAATTTGAAAGTGTGATTTTGGGAAGAAATCCCAAGTATTGAAAAGGATGTGTTTTGGAAAACGAATTCCAATGGTTTTAAAAGAAAATGCAAAGGTGTGTTTTTGAAAGAGAATGTGGTTTTGAAATGAGTTTCCAAATGGTTTGAGAAAAGAGAAGAAACATGGCTTTTGAAAAGAGCATGAATTTGGGATTAAATTCCCAAATGGTTTCCAATAAAAAGAAAAGAGGATTTTTAAATGAAAACCAACATTGGAATTAAAAGCGGAGTTTTAATGGTTTTGCCGAGATTTTTGTGCGTTGTGTGTTTGGGGTGAGTACTGGGTGACTTAGATGTCACTCACGTGTGCTTATTTGGTTTTCAGGTGCAGACCACGTGTAGCTGAGTTCTGGTGCAGGAGTTGGATCTTCTAGCCGCACATTGAGATCCTGAAGGTGAGCCTTAGTTACAGTTATTTAATATTTTTGTAATTAGTGTACTTTTGCTTATGATACTGTGATTTGGTAATGTGCCTGAGATTGGGGCGTTACAAAGTGGTATCAGAGCTAAGGTTACACTTAGTGCACCGGCTTGGTGATGTCTGGTCTAGTGGCTCCTTAGGATTGCACGTTAGAGAGTCGTGTACCTGAATTTTTGGATTGTTGTGTTTTGTGGTGCTGGCAGGAGGATGTCTCGTCGAGGCCGCAGTCGTGGCAAGACCCCTATACCTGACTCCAAGGCAGGAGAGGGTAGTACATGGAGGGGGATGAGACGAGAATTTGGCGAAATGATGTGGGGTTTCGCCTAGTCCTTTGGCAATAGTAGCAAGGATGAGGCGAAGGGAGACCCGTGGATCAAGCAGCTCCGCCAGCTTGGTGCATCGACTTTTGATGGGTGTGGCACACCAGAAGAGTGTGAGGCTTGGTTCCTGGAGGTGGAGAAGATCCTAGAAGGGATCGAGTGTCCAGCAGAGAAGTGGGTCCGAATCGCGGCATTCCAGCTCAAGGGTGCTACGGATCAGTGGTGGAGGACAATGTGCCGCACCAAATTTCCAATGCGGACCTACTGATGATCTCTTGGGAAGAGTTCCGAGAGGTATTCTATGAGAGGTTTTTCCCAGAGCATGAGAGGGATAAGCTGGACAAAGAATTCAGAAACCTGAAGCAGGGTAGCTTGTCTGTGGCTGAGTATGAGTTGTCCTTCCTTCGGTTGGAGCAGTTCTCTCAGGCTGTAATCTCTGAGAAGAACTGAGCCAAGAGGTTTGTGGAAAGACTGAACCCTGTGTTGAGATCCAGAGTTATTGGCTTCAGATGTCAGACATTAGCGGATGTTGTTGAGCTTGCAAGCCGCTATGAGGATGATCGTAGGCTGTTTTAGGCGAAGTATCCCAAGAAGGAAAAGGGGAGAAAGTTTGTCTCTCGACCTTCTGTTTCTCGACCCTCCGTTTTTCTATCGTCATGACTGGAGTGCCATGTTCTAGGAGTTTTGGTAGCTCTTGGAAGAAGCGGAAACAATGGACTATATCAAGTAGAGAAGAGAGTATGGGTTTCAGCCACGCAGGGTCCAGCAGTGGCCCACAGATGGGACTATGCCATGTCTGTGGCAAGAAACGGCATGTAGCGGCGCAATGTTGGCATAGGTAGAGGAATTTAGACAGAGTAGTCTGCTACAACTATGGGAAGTCCAGACATTACCAGAAAGACTATCCCAGTCAACCAAAGCCATTTGGAGATGCGCCACGTCAGCCTACCAAGGGGAGAGAGTTCTCCATTGCTGTCCCATATGCTGGTCCATCTGGAGATGTGGTAGAAGGTGAGAACTAGTACAGCTGTATTTGATAAGTCCTGTCCTTTAATAATAGATCCTATGTGTAATTGACACTATTTCTTATTATGATTATGGTTATGGTGTGTTGATTATAGGATCTTTCCTTGTGACTGATCGGATGGCCCGAGTCTTGTTCGACTCTAGGAGTTCATTTTCTTTTGTCTCCGAGTCATTTGCTTCTGAGATCGGGACTAGGCCAGCCAGGTTG